>JAHZMZ010000913.1:0-15633 GCA_027743805.1 Lepidocyrtoides sp. E14
GCTGGGAGGTTATGATGGTAATTTTGGAATTGGTTGTTTTGGGGTGGGGCTGGCTGGTTTGGGTAGTTTTGGGTGTGGAGGTTGTTGTTGTATTGGTATGGAGCCTCGTACAAATCTGGGCGGTATTGGCCATCCTCATTGTTTCCCTTGTAGTTGGAAGATGGTCGTTGTGGGATGGTGTTGTATTGTGGTTGAGGGTTGTATTGTGGAGCTGGAGCTGGGGCTGGTGGTGGAGCTGGGGCTTTTGGAAGATGGTCACCGGAAACTTGAAAACCGTTCTTTCCAGCTGTGTACTGGACAGTAATGGTCTTTCCATCGTCTCCTACGTAGCTGTATTGTCCACGACGGTTGCCGTCAGCATCAGTCTCTTCCTTGAATTGAATACCATCCTCTTGGTTGTAGGCAGCTCCGAAACTTCCGTCACCAGAAAGGTAACGAGCCTCTTGGAGAATGGCAGCCTGCTTAGGGTCAACATAACGTTGTCCTGCAACTGCAGCAACAAGGGCGAGGAAAGCCTAAAGAGAAATAACACATTATAACTTTTATTTTAAAATTCCACTCGAAAAACTTTCAAAATTAGTTTACTTTTTTTTAATGGAAATGTTCACTAGCTTTCAAAAAATCACTTACAATGGCAGTCTTCATTTTGGCTACTTTTTTGCTTGGGAAATCCAAAAAACTCAGACTTGGCTTCACCTTGCAGAACTCCAAAAGATTGAATGATGACTCTGGAGACGCTGGTATCGCCTTTTATACAAAGGTGGTGATATTCATGTAAAAATCGTTGCACAAAGTGTCGCTCACCAATCACCATTTGCCCATGCATAAAAAGATGCCATACACTTTTCCAATCAACAAACTCCTTGTAATATCACTGGACTATGTAGTAGTAGTAGCCAAGCATGTTCCAAATACAACACGGCCAGCACCCATCTCATGCCTATTTTCGACATTTAATAGCTTTAATGCAATATTATTATCATATTGAATCAATTCGAGTTCAGTTTGTGTCCCTGCCTTCATTTCAGTGTTTTTTTGTCACTTCCCAGTTCCTATCATTGTTATTACGGTGCTGCCCACTACATTACCTGTATTAATCATAGTAATAAAAATATAACACAACAAATGTAGCATCATATTAAAATGAGTTATATGGGCACACACAAATTATACAAACCCATTATTACTATGAAAATCATCAGTTTAACAAAGCATCGATCCCATCGTCGTCACCTCTCCACCTTTTTACCTGCCAACTTCCCGTATTCCTTTTTTAACGGCAAGGAACAAAAGAGTAGTCTGTGAGTAAGGTGGACAGCCCAATTATTAAAAGTAGAACAGTAAGATACAACATTTTGTCTTCTTCTTTTTTTCATCTGGTTTTGTCAGACGAGTTGAATTGCCAAATGAGTGAGTGCCATCATCCTTGATCTTCCTATCGTGTGGTGTAATGCTCTCTTTGTACAGTTATGGGCGATCTTCATCATCATCTGCAATATAATCATCGCGTCATCCAATTCAAGTGAAATTTGCATATAAAATGTGTTTATGTACTGCAGAGAAGCGTAACATGTTCCTTGTTGAAAATTCACCTCCTATCCCATCATGGAAGTTAGTGACCAGACAGACAAGAAGACCACACGGCCATCACCAGATAGCTTGAATTATCTACTGATATGGTAATTAGAATCACTTTTGCGATCGACACTGCAAACAAGAATTAGTAAGCAAAATTGAATGTCAAGGCTTGACTTAAAGATAAATTTAGAGGAACACCCAAATGAATTTTTGATGTGGCTTTCATTAAGCATATCACAGCAGCAACAACCAATATCAAACTTGAAGACGATACATAGGTATACATACCACCATGACTGTTAAATGCAATAACATGACTTCTAGCGGCTCTTTAATGTGCGTTTACGCACCTGAAACTTTTTTTATTATAAAATATAACAATGGTTTATAAATGCGTAGTCCACTGTCCGTCATTGATTATTAACCGTTCTTCTAGTGTTCATCAAACTGATGATAGTTTCTTTTTATTGATATGAAACCCATTAACTCAAAATAGTGCATATAGTATACTTATTCTCTATCTAATAAAATGATCTAATTTCATCGCTGAATCATGTGGACAACTCGTGTATCATTCCTGTACGTAATGATGATCATCATTAATCCATCATAGGCTCGCGAAATAATCTTGCCAAACAAGGATTACTCAAAGAATGACTTTTGGATTTAAATTGCATCTCGCTGTATCTATTCTAATGACTTGTAATTCACAAGCTGTAAATTTTAAAAATACAATTGATTTCGCATCAATTAAAATGTCATCAAAAATCAATTTTCTGACCATTCTGTAAATGCATACATAGTATGCATTGCATACTACGCAACCACTCCTTTAAAAGCTATGTAAAGTTGTTATTTTAGTGCATTTATATACAATACAGCTACTGCTCAGTCGCACATTGCACATAGCCAATCAATGAATATGAAATGAGCTTATAATAGGAATTAATAAAATCACACATTGAATTTATTATACTTTTTTATAGAGTCCAATTAAACTCACAATTCATTTCCCAACAAGAAACGGTAGCGCTAAAATCACTTTAAATATTTATTAACAACAGCATCAGAGCCCAAAATGGATGAAAAGTTAATGAGACATGGACATTGCCAAGTGCATCTGAACTGCTAAACAAAAAAGGTGTGTAGTAATTCAATCGCATACTAAGTTTCATCGTACAAAAGCATAGCACTCTTCAAAAAGAGATGAGGAGGATGACACAGACATGTTGTTAACAATGAATGAGAACAAACAGCGAGCTTATTAGCTACTTTGTTCGAGAGCGTATCTCAACAATCACTACTCCATATCCATAATCCAGTTATGTACATTCTTCCAAGCGGCTCAACACATTTTTATACCAAATCATCGTAATAAAATAAAAGTCGCACCTTTACATTAAACGCTCCACCTGATCAAGCTCTTTAAACATAATATGTGAACGTAAGAAAAAATGTATCATATATTTTATACATTTGTATAAGTACCTATAATTCAATAAATTTAATATATCGAAAACGCCACTAACTACATCATTGTGATTCTTCTTCATTGTCTAAAGGCCACAAAAGAAACCACGCAGGGCGCTGCTCTTTACATTATAAATGCATTCAAGAATTGACCTTGCCTTGCCACTATTTTCGCTTATTGTTTTGCTTCCGATTTTTTTCTCATCTTTTGGATTGACGCTGGATAATGATGGCGTTGTGACTTTGATCATCCAACGCAATCTTGTAGATTTATTACATTACGAGTTATCATTTTGTTCAATTTGATTTGATCACATCACATTATATCCTTCCATATATGAGACATGCATATTTGTAATTTGTATTACGATAAATTACTACAATCCGATATATCAATGTGTTCCGTTACTCTTAAAACTAACAAGAAATACAAATTGAACCATGCATTAATACTTCACCTACTGAAAATAGATGCTCAAGGCAAAGAGATATGAAAGTTCAAACCAAATAACATTTTGAATATAAATAAAAGTAACATATTACATGAAGGTGCAAATGACTTCAATTGCCACTTTTTATTCCACAAAAGAATCGGTTGGTTTTGTGTTCTCGAAATATATATTAATAATACTTTACTAGATCAATAACGAGATCTTCTCTTTGTACTACAAATCAACAATAGTAGCGATGATGATGACGATAATGATACAAGCAGTTATACATCGTTGTAAATTGTATCAGATACAAAAAGTGTATAAAAACTCAAAAAAATGATGAGACGCTGCTAGCCATTCGATCAACGATGCTATGAAATGTGAGGTGACCACACCTTGATCTTGGTCATTTTATTCATTTTTCTTACTAACTTGTTAGCATGACCAACTAAATTGGAAGCTCTCTGTGAACTATTTTTTATGCGATCATCTCTGCTTTTTAGGCATCTGCATCATCATCATCATCAGGTATGCAATACATTGAATGACAACCTCTTGACTGGACAAGATAAAGTATAAACTACTGGAACTGCTACAAAAGAGGATTTCATTTTTGTTTATTATTCCAAAATACACAATGTAATTTAAGTTTTTTAGGTGTAGTTGTACTTACGCCGAAAACTTGTGTTATTCGCATTGGGCTTTCCTAGCTGCTACAATTTAATTATGCAAGAAACCGCGCGGCGGCATGTTGTTTGACCACGTCATGAATGGTCAATTATGAGTGAAAAATTGAATGGAATCATCATTTTTTTTATTTTGGAGTTGAGCTAATAGTTGATATGAATACTAGGTTAGGGTATTTGCAAAGCATGACAAGACTAAAATGTTTGGTCAGACGAGTTTTCACACAAGGTTTTCAACTCACCTGTTTTTGAATGGGATTACCATTGTTTAAACAGCTTGAGCTTGTTCATTTTTCAAGTCTGAAATTTTTGCATCCATTCGCACCGCTATTCTCCAGTGGAGATATTCTAATTTAAAACACAATTTGATAAAAATGAGGCACAGGGAGTAGTGCGAAAATGAAAAATTTATTGCACTTTGATAGGGAAGCTGATTAGACGACAGTGTGCAGAAATTCGTTCTGTATTTTTTTCCATTAGTGTAATCTTTATAAGATTAAAAACATGATCAATGATAGTGATGTGACTTGCAATTGTTCAGAATTCGTTTCGAGGTACTTACAAGGTGAGCACAAGCGTTATCTGAGAGTTTCGCTTTCGGTGGTGTGTAGAGCTTAGCAAATAAACAATTCAATGGAAGAACAGACTAGAGCTGGTGATGTTATTTTGAATTGTTAACCAGAGCGAATAAAAAATGCAGACAATAACTGCTTAAAGTTCGACACGTTGAGAAGTGAAGACCAACAATACGAAGACTGAGATGGAGTTATTTGCATACTACTGACTGACTATGAGCTGTAGTGCAGCAGCGATTTTTTTATTGCCGATATTTGTATTAGTGTAGTAACATTAGCGTATTTACAAGTGACCAGCAGCCTCTGCGATTTACAATTTGATGATGCAATTTACATGCAAGGTTCACGGTATTATTTTTTAGTGAATCATTTTTTTATAAATTCGTTTTAAGAAAATAGGAACCAAAAATATTGATTAATCTATTAAATATGATGGAGTTGTTAAGATAGTTTATACACAAAATGAAGAGACATGAACGCTAATAATGATGTATCGAACTGAAGTAGGCTATTCATTATAAAGCTTGTTTTTGTTGTTTTGTGTTTTGGCTTTTCATGACAAGCGTGCCCTGTCAGAAGATGGGCATATGATGAGCTAATATTTAGAATTATCTTATGATTTATGAAATTGTGTATCTCGAAGCAGCTTAGCATGAATATTATGTACATTTGTTAAGTATATACATAAAAAGTTTGTAGGTAAGAATTACACCATTATTGTTCATAATGAAGTTACTATGAAAAAATAAAAGCAAAGATGAAGGAAGTTAAAAAGCATCTACGCATCACGCTCTAATTACTTTTTGTTTTATTCAGTTATTTACTTAGAAGTGTAACAATCAAAATCACATCACTTTGGCTGTTTTACAAGCGTACCCACAACATTGTATGCTAAACGCAAAAAACGTAATCATAAGTACGTTAGGTACATGGTATTATAATCATGTACATTATGTTTACACATTCGTGGTACAATTAGTGTACTTTCTGTTTGCAAAAAAGTTTTACGTATGAAAAATAAGGTAAAAACAAATTTACTCGCAAAAATAACGTAGTTAAATTCAACTGTGTACATGCATCTACTTATGGGGTAAAACAATAACGAACTCAGTTTGGCATAATTGGATAGGATTGTTCAATGACTCTGGAAATTTTCCCATCTCAGTTGACTAAAGTTCTTGCGTTAACATGAAAAAGTGTATTTTTTATTCGTAGCGTCAATAGTTTCTTGTAATTGTTTACGATTGGATACTTGTTAACGGGATTCCTCCCTGTGGACTAACTTTCCTGTTGTTAATTTTGGTTTCTTGATGTATTTTTTCAAAGTATATATATTTACACCTTACTTACTACCACTTAGAAATAAATGATACATAACTTTACCAACAGTTTCATCACAGCGACTTCCAAAGAGTTGAAAAACCCTTGAAAACTTTGTCAAACTTTCCCATAAGCTTTGTCACACCTTATTTACTACCACTTAGAAATAAATGATACATAACTTTACCAACAGTTTCATCACAGCGACTTCCAAAGAGTTGAAAAACCCTTGAAAACTTTGTCAAACTTTCCCATAAGCTTTGTCATATAAACATGTAATTTGCACCACGATACAAGATAAGAGCACCCGCCGTAGGACCCAAACTCTGCTGCCTCTGTATTACTTATTTCAATGTGGCGGTCAATGGAAACTTATAAGTTTCAAGGGTTTTTAAAAAGATGTCCTTTCGTCAAGTGATGATTATTAGCATGCAATAGTATGCATCATGGAAAGAAGGTAACAGGCTGTGAAATTTTTTAACAAGGTATCAAAGGAGTGGCTCCTTGAGCAGTGAGTGCTACTATAAAGGACCATACTACTAACCTGTATACCTACTCCTGAAAGTTTGTCCCTGTCGTCTCTTTGTTTATTTCGTGGTTTATCGTGTGAACATTTTTGGATCTTGCTGAGCTCATATTTTTTTTAGATTGAATAACAAGTTGTTAAGAAGGTTGCTTTTTGAGTGCCGATACAATAGCTGTAAATATGGTATGGTATAGTTTTTATTTATTAAAAAAATATTGCGACTACTAAATCAGCGCACTGACATACTTGGCTGGCTTCGTTTTATTTGGTCATTTTAACGTTGCAATTTGTTGATAAACGAACATTGACTCTCTAAATTCCCAAAGTACAAATTAATTTTTTGATGATAAATCGCTCAAATTGTTTCGTGTACATTTTTGGCAAGCATACAAGGGGTTAATAAAATATAACATACATCATGTGTTAAGTAGTATAGCAATAGCATAAAGTGCCGGTTATATAACGGTTTTTTAGATACAAAATTGTCCCATAAAAATTAAAACCTCCATTTTATTCCCATTTTTAGTCTAATTACTGTGCTTAATGTTTTGTGTATCAACAAGGAAGTTAGTTTCATATCTTATCATAACTATAGCGTAAAACATTCTTCCAGTTAGGCTAGTTGAAAATTCAATTTATAAATAAAATACAAGAACATTCACAGTAGCGTACATTTATAGTTCATTTCTTCTCAAGTTTCTGGTCGCATTATTGCAGATTTAAACCCAATGGTTAGCTTTTCGTTTGTGTTCTTCAATTTCCATCCCGTCGCATTATATCCCATTCAAGACTACGTTACCCAGTACAGAAGCCAAAAATTGAATGAATGAGTGGCAACGACGAGCACAACGTACATACACTTTAAGATACAAATTACCGATATAGATTTCATCAGCCTATTCGTATGCAAAGACCTGGAAAAATTTTACGTTTCGGCTTTTTGCTTGATGGGATGCTTTTCATGCACTTATAGAAGTTTTTTCTGTATTTTGTTGAGTTACAATAATAAAATGGGATGCTTTTCATGCACTTATAGTTTTTTCTGTATTTTGTTGAGTTACAATAATAAGCCATACACAGAGGACTTTGCCTTTTTCCTTTATTTTGCCATGCGCATCTCAACTCAATATTCTCACCCGTAATCTCATGTTTTGCTTTCCTTCCTTGAAGCAGCTCAGTAGACCGAACTAAGTGACTTGAAATGAGTGTACACCTTTCTATTTAACAAAACTAAATCTGAGCCTTTCAGTGGAAAGTTCACGGTAGTGACTTACATTCTAACAAGGCATGCAAAATCAGAATCATCATCGTACATACTTGTTTTGTATAGGTAAGTTTGATTTGCGCTCTGCTGTTCAGCTAGATCATCATTATTACTACATATTTATTTATCTAGTTTGTTTCGTCCCATAATACCCTCCTCCTGGTTTCCTTCCTTTTCATAAGTTCTTAGCAAACGGATGGATGAACTGATATTGTGTTCTCGGGTCAAAACATTACACTACATTTTACCTTACCAATCAAAGCAAAAGTTGATGCCGACCGAAAACAAAGTACAATGGAAACACCAGAATGAAAATCTAGTTGTTGACTATAAGACTGACTGACTGACTGCGACTGCACCATTGAGGATAATAATGATGAAAGAGATAATAATCATGAAAAGTTCCCATTTTGTGATGATCTCTCTAGGATCCATCACAATTTCCAATGGTAATCGTACTAAAGTATTTTGCTTGACTGGATGCGTGCACCCATACAAAATTGAAAAATGAAAAGCTGACAGACGAAAGAACGGACACAGATTAATAATGAACCGAAAGTCCTGACATCCAGGTGCTTTATGCAGTCGATTTGGTTAGCTTAAAAAATATTCAACTAAAAACTTGTCTTGGTGTTTTTCAATGTATGTACATCAATAAACACGACATGCTTGTTACGACAGTCATTCTTGCTTTGTTTTGCTCTGTAGTCATTTTCATTACGGTTTTGTTTTGTAAAAATCATCATAATATAATCATAATATGACACAAAATGTAGCTTCATATAAAAAATTATCCGCAAACTTTCGACCAAACTTATTTTACAGTTTCATATCATTCAATCTACTCACATTTTCATGTATAGAAACGCGTAAATTTTTCATTTTTCATTTTCAAAAAACCATTTTTGAACTTTATAGCAAACTAAGTTTATTTTTTACTGAGTCAATTTTTTCAACAATTATGGTTAATAAAGACGTTTTCTGAAAATCGATAATCTTTTCTTGTTTACACAACTGCGTTGTAATGCCCTCAGCGAATATTTGTGAAAATTACTTTTACAACAAGCCACAGTTCAAATAAGTTGGTCGATTACAAGTACACCAAAAAGCAAAGCAATAAGCCAAGCCTCAAGCAAAGTGGCAATAAAATAGTGACAACAATCAGATGAAATGAAATACAATATATAATACGATTCTATTTCCTCCAACATTTTGCCGTTGTTCTCATTTGTCAATGGATATTTTTATAAAGTGCTGAAAGCTCAAACCCAAAACATTGTGTTGTTGTTATTGAATAAAACTGGGAGAAAAGGTACACTACAGCGATGGGCAAATTGTTCCCCATGTATTTTAGTCAGACCTTTCGCTCTGGTGTTGTATCAATTTGAGGGTTTAAAGGAACCTGCCCAACTCATAAAGAGCCCTGTGCACTCCCCTCTCTCCTCTGGTCTTTGTATTGTTGCTGTGAATGCATTATGCAGCAAGAAAAATAACTCCTGACTACGTATACATTTTTGTATCGTTGAGAAGGGCATAAATAATGCATATATGTACATGCATTTAGTCAACCAACCATTCAGTCTGTAAAAGCTGATGATGTAAGCCACGAAGTGACAGTGGGTCTGATGCCATAATGTTGGGGAAATGTCCCTTGTTTTATTTGTATGCATATCTTTCCACCGACTTCATTCCCGTCATCGCCACCACGATCCTTCTCAACTTCATCAAAAGTAATCATCACTTCTGCAGTGTATTATATGCCTCTCATATTTTACTCAAGTGTAACCAAATACACTTGAAAACATTTTTTTTTATCTGAAACTTATAAAAATGCCCAATGTAGCGACAGATTATGAGAATTAATGCTACAACAACGAAGTTGAGAAGAAAAAAAACTATTTAAATGGATGGGTGCTTTCCACTTAAAATCATGTTGCTGAAGCATATTACCCATGCATATAATACTAATGTAGGTAGATTCTTTTTTTTGCTCGTTTCAGAGACTTCAATGCAGATTTGATGATGACGAGAGACGAGAATGATGACGATGATGATGAGTAGGTACTCATTCTTTTGTCAAAATTAAACTTGGTAAGAAAAGAGATATGAAGGATTTTTTAACTCGTCATTACTTCAAGTTATATTTCAATTTTGATGTTGAGGTTTAATCGATTCTGTTTTTTAAGCAAGCATGGGTATTCATTCATCTACGTTCATGCAGGTTTTTATTCAGCAAAAAATAAGGGATGATGATTGTATGCACGAAATAATAAAACTGTTGTTTTGTTGTGGTGATTTTGCGTTTTTGTCTCTGGTGAGCCATTACTTTGTGGATCCTTCTTCATTGCCAGGAGCACTTTTAAAATGCTAACGATAGACGGTAGCAAATTGATGTGTATAATAGCTTTTCTAATTCAAATACTGCGTAGTTGTCCTCTGATTATATTTGCCTTAGTACTTTACAAAATCTGCCAAAGTTTTGATTATCAAGGAAGAGGACAATACCAGTGTCAAAATATGTAGAAACAAGTAACATTCAAGACTCTAAACTTTTGTTAAACATCTATAGGAGTATGCCAAAAAAAGTAAATTTAAGTTTTTAAAGTTTCAAAATGCCAATTTATTGTATACGTGTATCGCCTGGAGTCTGAAGAGAGGTGCTTAGTACTTCATTTTGTTGAGTAAACAATGTTTATTATCCCTTCTAATAACTCTATCTAAAAGTCGTATTTTCCCATGGAACGTACAATATTGACTACGCAGTGAATTACATGACCCTTATTTTGCTTATCTATCCAATAGTAATAATGTGCCTTATGGCATTTTTTAAAAACTTTGATGCAATATGAGGCAATGTGCTGCGTGCACATACGTGCATGGTTCATTCATAAAGTAGTGGGATACAATGAATGAAATATGTATGATGATGCGCAGAGTCAGTCGATTTTTACTGATAACAGGAAGGGATGATGCACTCTGTGAGATATATGGGAAATTGTTTCGAATCATCACGCTCATCTCTGGGAAGAACAGATAAATTTGTATGGGTAATGCCAATATCTACTAGGTATGTTTGCACGTGTGAGTAGAGCAAGCCACATGACGCGGAAATACAGGATCTGTAGAATGAAATTCCCATGCTTATTTTCACCATGCGCAATCTGTGGATGTACAAAAAATAATGTGACATGATTAATCTAGAAAACAGATGCTATTTGATTACAATTTGGTGTGGTTTTCCAGCAGCAAATAGGTTTCAAATGGAAAGTTGCACTATTTTACAAAATGCTCTCTAAATGGGACGACTTATGGACGTCAACAATGCCTGCATAGAACATTAAAAACAGATGCTATTTGATTACAATTTGGTGTGGTTTTCCAGCAGCAAATAAGTTTCAAATGGAAAGTTGCACTATTTTACAAAATGCTCTCTAAATGTGACGACTTGTGGACGTCATCAATGCCTGCATAGAACATTATCGAATCCGGAAAAGTTTACTGCTGCAGGAGTTGGTGGGAACCTTTTCAAAAGCAGGAAGTGTTTGATAACCAGAACTGTAACATGGAAAGTGTCAGTTTCAGTTCACCCATACCATATGGACCGATTATTGAGCCAAATCAGTCCATACACCTGTTAAATATATGGCAACCACTCATTTTCATCTTAAGTTTAAACTACTACTAAAAATCGTGAGAATCCAATTAGAACATTGTAAATCTTTATTTTGCGAAAACTGCATTTGACATACATAGAATAACCAATTCATTATTGGAACAACTTTCCTACACACTGCACTACCTAAGTTATAACGAATTTACTCATCTTTTCGAAATTCTGTAATACCTAACTCTGTGAAGGAATGAGAGATCGGTCTTTGATTAAGCCATTTGGTGAGGAAATTGAGGCGAAACATTCAAAGGTAAATATGGCTGGCTTTGAATTTTTGGGTTAGCTAAGTTATTGTTGAAGTGAAATACTAGATCAATTATTATCCCCTTTTGACAACCACATGCTACTACATGCTTATGCGCACAAATAAGTTGTATGTATATCTGCATTGAAAAGTATATCAGAATGGATTTCTTTCTTTTTGAAATGCATGTCATGAGATGTCAGTCTAGAGACAAGCAAGCAGTGAATTACTCAAAGGATCGCGATCGGTTCCAAAAAAACTTGAATAAAACAAATTTTATACATCTTCTTGGATAACTTCATGATCTCGGATCAACCATAATATTATATCCCTATGAGCAGAAAGGCAAAAATTAAACAAACGCAAATCGTTTTGTATTACCATGCATTGCAATAGTCTTAACAAACGCAAGGTATATATTATGTAGGATATCGTTTAATGGACTTTAGGACATGACTGACTACTGACTTGACAATAAGTATGAAGTACAGTATGGATGCCCATCTAATGTTGTAGTGGAGTTACGTATTCACCCAAAAGAAAAATAGGATATTTACTTAATATATAATACTTGAGCAAGCAAAAGAATAAAAGCCGATCCTTTGTGCTATTGAATACGAGAAATCATTATTGTTGAGATCGGTATGCATCAGGCTTTTTTTTCTTTTTTGTTGGGACAAGCAGAGTCGCCCATTGCTTGTTACTACACCTTTCTCCAATTACAAAACTTTTCATCTCACTTTTTCATGTTTTCTCGATATGAGCATTCTCAATACAATGCTCCCTACCATCGGTAGAACTGAGTCGTTTAAAACGACTCGTTTTAGATATTATAATCATTGCTAAATACCACTAGAGAATCTCCTCCCAGTCAATGCGTGCGTATTGTTGGGATCTTTGCTTTTTGTTAATGCAAAAAGTAATAATAAAATGCCCAGAGGAGGGATCTTACCATAAATTACGTTGTTTGAAAATGAACTATAATACACAGACATTTTACATAAAAGAACTACTCAATTAAGTAGTAGTAGGAATGTCAGTACTTTTGTATAGCAAGCAAGCAGCAAGCCAAAAAACGAGTGACCTAGAGTTAATAAAAGATGCACGCTACTAATTATTTGGAAAAACAAAATTGTATCTTTTTAACATACGCAGAGTTTGGAAAAAGTAGATAATATTTAAGCTTAGTGACATAATTTACACACATTCTTGTTTTTCAAAAAAACAAAATTACATATTTGGAAATCAATCAAAAGCTCGTTTACATAAAATTACATTAAATAAATTTACACTAAATTATAATTATAACATAACATAAAAATTGCCCGTAATGTAAAAAATAAAAATTCATGTAACTTTCTATGATCATGATGAATAGTGATTTTTTTAACAAGGCTTCGTCCTACAGTCATAATGATATACCTATGTATTTAGGTATACGTAATATGTGTGCTTCAAATTTTATACGTTTACAATATTACAACCTTAATAATCTATTACCTCACAAGCAAGTACTTTCAAGCAGAGTAAACTGGAGCCTTTTTGTATATCTAGTATGACAACTCATTATCACTGTTATCGTCAATCACTTGTATTTTAAGACCAAAAGTAAAAGTCAAATCAAAACGAGTAGCACAGTAGTAGCTCTGCAGTTTAGGAAAGGTGTCAATAAAGTAGCTAATTACTCTCTCAGGTGATGAAAACCATTGTTTAATTTTTGACAATCTTTGTGTAAGCACATAACATCTTTTGTTTGAATCTTTTGTTGTTTCTGTCAACCTACTTCACCTGGTGACACTTGATTTTGGGTTACAATGAGGTAACACCATAATGCTTTTAAAGCCAATAAATTACTTGATGTTCTAATAATAGCTACTGACAAGGGAATTTATGCACAGATCAATGTATATAGATTAGTGAAAAAAGTAAATACGCTGAGCATATAAATGTCAGTCAGTCGAAGTCAGATTTGAGAATTGACTGTGGGAATTCAAAAGTGGTAAAAATGAACGAACAATATGTTGTCTACCTTTTAGAAATGTACACTTTAGGGAAAGGTAGCAGGTAATGGAAACCGACGACAGAATGCATGTTAGGTAAGTGATTTTGTGGTCACTGATCGATCATTATGAACTATGTGTTGTGCTAAGTGCATATACATGTCAGAATTTTGATGTTTTCATTGCGATGCGACAGGTGATGTTTGCTTGCACCTTACAGGCGTGAATTTTAGGAAAATACTAACTACTCTGTCATGTATATAAATTTATGAATAAACTCATTTCATTCGGCCATTCATAGATGACAATGTGTTTTGATTTGACTGAGGTTTCACTTGTTTGGGTGCAGGTCCTTTCTTGTGGTTTGTAGGCGGGGTAAGTACAAATGACTTTTGACTAGAAGGACCTCTCGAAAGAATATTGAAGGATGTTGGTCCTTGCTGACAACACGTCATTATGAAAAAAAGGCAGGCTCAAAACGACGACTAAGTCAAGAATCTAGATAGATTAAAGGCTAACCTTATTATTTGAACAAATCACCGTATCAATTTTTTTGGTAAACTGGACAGTCAAACCACAATATATTTAATACGTAGGAAACCTGTGTATCTGGTGCGTTTGTAAGTATGTACACAACGTCAGTTTCATGAATGCATATTTGAACTGTGGGCAAGTTTCGGGTCTACCCTTTACCTTTAGGCACGATCCATATATTACGTCATCATTTACCCTGGATGGGTCATTTTGCAAATGATGACGACAGATAATAGGGTGGGTGGGTGGTTGGAGGAAATATGACGTTATCAAACTTTTCCAGGAATTCCTTCTATCAAAATTTTATGAATGATGGGTTCCTAATGAGTAAAATGGTGTTACATTTCATCCTGAATTTACACTGGATGATTAAAAAAGTTATGAATTGATTTTGAAGATTCTTCCCCTAAAGCAAATANCAAACTTTTCCAGGAATTCCTTCTATCAAAATTTTATGAATGATGGGTTTCTAATGAGTAAAATGGAGTTACATTTCCTCCTAAATTTACACTGGATGATTAAAAATGTAATGAATTGATTTTGAAGATTCTTCCCCTAAAATAAATAGATAAGGTCGCATGATGTACGGTAGGGTCGTGCTATTTTGTATAACGTTACCAAAGTGGGGTGGGTGGGTGGCTCGTAAAAAGATGAAGAATGATAACTTAGTGGGTGGGTGGGTCAATAATGGCCAATTTTTTGATGACGTAATATATGGATCGTCCCTATCCTAGCCCAACCGAACCCTAGTTCATCTTTGACTGCGAAAACCAAGACTTCGAGTTGATCGTCACGAAAGTGTCACATTTGTGTTTCCGCCTATTGACATTCCTCAAAAGTCTGCATCGCCATGCTTTCGGCTTCATGTCAAGTTTGCACTCGTTACCACATCGCGGACAGTTTGGTGCCGGTTTCAGTAAGCCTTTGACCAAAAGAAAAAGAACCATAATTTTAGGATCTCTACCTAGATCATGTATGCGACAGTAGTTCAAGATTACCATTTTAGTAGCAGTATATTTTATTAAATATTGAAATGTTTAAGTCGAATGAGAATTGGTCACGTTACAAGCACAATCAATTAGGGAAACGAGCACAAGCAAAAAAGCGGCGGGAAAAAGAGTGTAGTACTTTGATGGACTTGAAAATGTAATAATAATGGTGTAAAGCGCGCTAGTAAAGGCAATGTTTCTATGGGGTGTCAATATCTCTAACTGATGAAGGTATGATGAGACACCTTGAGAGACCAACCATGTCGGGTCGATTTTCTCGCGAGTATGTGGGTAGCGCACAAAAATAATAGCATATTTGAAATCAGCGTGACGAGATCTATCC
>JAHZMZ010000914.1:0-26348 GCA_027743805.1 Lepidocyrtoides sp. E14
ACCTGTTTTGTTCATGTGCATGTTTTGAGTTTTAGTTCATTATGAATGTCAAGGGTCGCTAAAAAATTAGTTACTTTGATTTTTGATTTGGAGTGCAAATTAAATGCACTGTGTCCTGTGTTTGCGTGTGCGTTGTGCGTGCATGTGCATACACCCGACCTTTTTTGAACATTAATGATAAATAAAATTATATAGTGTAAATTTCATCTTGGTTTTGGTGACCAATTATCAAGTTAAAGTTGTTAAACAAAATTTGTGCCAAGTGTAAAAAAATGGTCATTAGTATATAGTTGACTAGTGAGTTAAATTAAATCGCCAAAAAGATCAACTTGCGAAAAGGGGATATTTTTCAGTATACTGTATACATACGCAGTGTGATTATTTCTCGTCTCACGCATAGTAAAATTTTAATTGACGCTTTACAAGAAAGCAAGAAGACAGATATCGTGTATTTAATTCATTAGAATATAATCTAACATTTAGCATCATCAACCATCATCGTTGCTACAATTATGTACCATCCATCATCCTTGATACGGTGCAACAAGTTGTAGTTGCAATTAAAGTTGACGAGAGCACCACTCGTGACGTCCAGTCCAGCTAATTCTCTAACATCTTTACTTTAACCTAGTTCACGTTATGGAACACAACATGGAAGCCGAGGATGATCCTTCCATTCATCGTTTAGAAGGATCTAGCTCTTCTGCTGGTGGGCTGATTATAAAAAAGAAATCTCAGGTTGAGCATGAGTTCAAGAGACCCGATATTCCGAGGAAGTCGTTACTTGGACTGGATAAATTGGCAGGTAGGCTTACGAAGTTTCACGATCCTAGTTTTCTTAAGTTGTTGAGAAAATGTGAGTAGGTGTGTGCAGGCGTGACTTTATTTGTGTAGATGATTGTTTGTGTAGGTTGTACAAGACTTGAATCACAAATTTATTATATTTTTTTAACGAATTGATAGAAATCAAGAAAAAGGAAAAAGAAGCATTACTTCAAGCCGACTCAAAACTACCTCATTTGACTCCAGAACGAGATAGCGATTCAACTGGAGGATTCCACAAGAGGTCTTCCAATCATGACGATGATCGAAAGAGACGTTATCGTGACCATCAGGATGATACACCATCACATGGTGGTGGCGTTAATACTTCTGCCAAGTCCGCGATAGACAACCGTCATCAGAAGGCTAGAAGAGTCGATTATAGTTCATCTAAAGACCAAGAGAGAAGAAAAGATGATCGATACAATTCCAAGGAAGATGAACGCTGGAGACATTCACGTAATCGGGACTACCCTAGGGACAGGGATAGAAATAGACATAGAGATTATGAGCGGGAACGGCATCGAGATAGAGATGCTGGAGGTCGTGACCTTCATAATCGTTCACAAAGAAGCTCTACCCGTAGTAATAGAGAAGAGGAACGACGGCATACATCTCGCAGAGAGGATAGTGTCAGATTTAGAGATGAACCGTTAACTCCGGCTCTGAGCGTGGCCAATACTCCGAGTAGACGCGCCTGGGATGATGACGAGAGTGGCTACGCTAGCAAGCGGTCATCACAATGGGACTTTCCAAGTCCTGCTCTAGAGGCTAGGTCAAAAAGAGATGATGAAACACCACTTCCAACACCTATGCATAAGTTCAATCCCTGGGTAAAGCAGCCAGGAAGTTCACACATACTTCAAACACCAGGATTTGTTAAAAATAAAAACTCCGAAGCATCCGGTGAAAACGATGTTCAAGTTGACAGTCGGGTAAGTTACTTTACTACTGCGCTAGATGTCGGCCCCATTATTTCACTGACGCTAAAAATGTTTTATTCGTAGATCTAAGTTAAATTTGATTTTTTAAGGATCCAACTTCTGATATGGCTATTATTGCAAGAAAAGGATGCATTACTGTCCGTAAGTTTCGTGAACAAAAGGAAAGAAAAAAAGCTCAAAAGAAACATTGGGAGCTAGCTGGAACAAAATTAGGCGATATTCTGGGGATGGAGAAAAAGGAGGAAAAGGTATTAAATATAAAATACATTATATGGCTCAGCTCTTATAATTCATGTGTGTAAACATGTGCCATAATGCAACATTTATGTCGAAACTTAGGATGATAATGTAAACGAAGAAGGGGAATCTGACTATAAAAAGGGACAACGGTTTGCTGAACATATGAAAGATTCTGGAGAAGCAACCAGTGAGTTTGCCAAGAAAAAGTCAATTTTACAACAAAGGCAATACTTACCTGTATTTGCAGTAAGACAAGAGGTAAATAAGACGAAAACGGATATTTTTTATTGTATTTTATTTAAATCACATGAAAATATTTTAGATGAATTAATCGTGTAAAAAAATATTTCGTAGCTTTTAAACGTTATTCGCGATAACAGCATCGTCATCATCGTTGGAGAGACAGGAAGTGGGAAGACCACGCAACTCACCCAGTAT
This sequence comes from Lepidocyrtoides sp. E14, assembly GCA_027743805.1. Classification (NCBI taxonomy): domain Eukaryota; kingdom Metazoa; phylum Arthropoda; class Collembola; order Entomobryomorpha; family Entomobryidae; genus Lepidocyrtoides; species Lepidocyrtoides sp. E14. Next base: position 2,445 of record JAHZMZ010000914.1, read on the forward strand.
CTTCATGAAGAAGGTAATTTTTAAATGCAAACCTTTATACATATATGCTCTTATAAATGAGCTCTCCAGTCCAAAAATAATTTTTACTTTTACAAGTTGAAACAATGGAATGTATTTATATTTTAAGGTTACTCAAAGAGAGGAATGATAGGATGCACACAACCACGTCGAGTTGCAGCCATGTCTGTCGCGAAACGTGTTTCTGATGAAATGGGAACAGACTTGGGCCAAGATGTTGGATACGCTATTCGGTTCGAGGATTGTACTTGTGAGGTATATGAAAAATTTAGCACCCTTCTAATAACACTTGGAGTAGTGAATGTCACTGAATCTTTATAAATCCTCTAATAGAAATGCCAGTAGACGGACGATAGAAAATGTATTGTACCATCGTAGTTTTTTCTTGAATGGTAATAATTCTTCATTTTCTTTTTCTAGAACACAATAATCAAGTATATGACTGATGGAATCCTACTTAGGGAATCCCTAAGAGATCCAGATCTCGACAATTACAGTGCAGTCATCATGGACGAAGCCCACGAACGATCGTTAAACACAGATGTGCTGTTTGGACTTCTTCGAGAGGTGAGTGTAAATTAGCTTTTCTCTTTCACTGACTAATTACGCTATCAGTGCCAGACGCATACAAGAAGCATATTAGTAGAAGTTGACCTTTGTATGTAATTATGAATTCTTAGAAAGCTCTGGCAGAATTGAGAAACATTACTGATAAATAAAGCGTACATATTTACGTCGTTTATCATGATCGTAAAATATTCATTTCATTGAGACACGCACACACGTCACACGTAGCTCATTCATGAATCATGATTATTTGAATATGACGCAAAGTTGAAAGTAATGAAATTCAAAAATTTATTTATAAATATCGAAATTCGTTGCTTTATTTTATTATGCTATAGCTTTGTAATAATAATTAATTATACAATCTGTAGTTGGGGGCCCCAACTTGGAGTAAATGCATCAGGACATATAACGATGTATATCAAAATATCTTTTAGGCAAAATTTCTGAAAATGAACGTTTAAAAATACATTCGTACGATTGTTTGTAGTTGTATTAAAAGGAAGCAACCTACTGCTACTGTTATCCTTGCCGGTCATAGCATTTTAAAATACAGCTAAACACGAACTATCATGCAGATTGGTCCTTTATGACTTATCGTGGTAATGGGAATGCTGTTTCGGGGAATTATTTTGTTACAACGAATTGACTTTCAGCTAGCCGAAGTAGTGATGGAGGTTGCATTACGACTTGTTACTGGACTACGGCGAATTATGTCTTCTTGTTGTTCTACCGAAGCCCACTTTATAAAGTCGGCGCAAGTTTGCCATTTTAGTTGGGTTGATGAGTGCGCCTTAATGTTCAAAATATTGAAATTATTTTCCAATCCAAGGCATATTATTTCATGACAAAATTATTGTAGTTGACTGAATAGAAATTTCTTGACTTACGATAAATGCGTTTTGTAGAATATCAGTCTTGGACATTAGGGGGGATGAGGTACTGTACAGACTGGCTCCGTTATTTGTATTGTTTATTCTTATTCGGCAATCCGCCTGCCAAAATTCCTCCAAGGTGAACTGTCCAACTTGGCCTCGATTCTTTGATGAGTGGATTAAATGATATACCATGATTACATCTGGAACAGGCTTTGCTGCAAAGAAGGACATGAATAAATTAATCTGTTTGTTGGTTAAAATAAATCAAAGTCATTAATATTTAATACTCATACTAAAAACTTCCTCAACGGAAAATTATTCGGCAACGTCATACACGTGATGAGTGACTGCGTATCAGGGAAATAGATGTTCCAATCATAGTTATGCTAATGTAAAAGTTAATTTATGACTGATCCCAAGCAGTTCAGATGAACTTTTACAGATGACAACAACAAGTTCACCAATGCCAGTCGATAATAGGTATGTACATAACTTTGTATATTTATATTGTTTAGCTGAGCATTCCTTTATAGATTGCAATCTTAATATTCTTGCATGCATTTAATATACTCTTGCCTACTCAATATTGTGACGTAGATGCATCTTCCATTGAAAAAAATTATTATTAGCATAATCTGTCCGTTTCATGCTGTGAATAAATAGCGTTGACGTTTAGGCCAGTTGAAAAGGTGACTTTTAATCAATTAGTCAAAATAATGTTGTTGTTGTATGTATGCCATGCGTATTGCTTATCAACTTTGACTGCTATTGTTGTGGGTATACACTAGTCTTCTAGCAAAAAACGTATAAAAGATCAAATAATAAGATGACAGTTAGTTATTTGGTTAGACGTGCGTTCGTTCCTATTGCTTAGTTCCAATTTATCAAAGCAATTACGAAAAGGGAGTTTTTGAGTGGTTCAATTAAACAATCAGGAACCTATATATTTTTTGGTTGAGCTAGTAAATAAAGAGATGTGTTTTAAGTCATTCGGTACATACATTGTATGGTTTGATTTGGTATGCATTTATTTAGACTTGTAAAATACCGTTTCACTGTTTGGCTTTGGGGCCACGAACTGCAGGTACTTACATTCTTTGCGTAGCATATGTAGCACAAGAAGATTTTATAGTATATGCATTCGCTTCAAACTGTGTACACATGAATTGAATAGGAAGATTGCTTACGAATCTTTAAGAAGAGAAATCGAAATTACGGATTTTATAAATTACAATCCATTTGTTGCAACGTGTCTTGCACTTGCAAAATAATACATAATATGTATCATTTTATGCCTATACAGCTTACAACTCGTCAAGTACAGCAAAGCAGTATAGTAGTAATGATAATAGGTTTCAGTGTTTCCATACCTTGGAATTGGAATTGCATAGAGCAAAGTTCATGGTTTTAAAAGATAAAATGGACATACGATATAAAAACAAGCTTACGCATAGGTAAAAACAGATTCCTCAATATCAAAAGATCATCTTGGGTGCAAGTAGCATCGTATCATGACGTGGACCATGAAAATGTTTAATGCAACAATACATTTTGAATGCTACGATTACATTTACACTTTGCATTTGTTTTTGTTATTGTTGTAAACTAGTGTAATGGATTTACAACGTAACTGCCGCTTAATTAGTTTCGTTGACAGACTAGACTAGTGGTGGGAATAAAAAAAAATGCAAGATGCACATGCACACAGGCAAACTTATTAAACCGAAAACAAAATACTTGGTAAGAGGATCATTCACAATCTTAAAAGTAATTTGTTATGACTATGCCTGTCTTAATCGTGCAAGTTTTCTGCAGACTGCGATGTGTAGTCTTTCTTTCTTGGAATGAATTTGCAAACATAGTCGCAGATAGAACGCTGACGAATAGGGACTAATAGGGAGTAATGATATAGGATGACTAAAATGCGAGAAGAGAGATGACGCAGAGGGACTCTAGAGTAAGTAAGCAGTGCAGTATGAGTATATTGTGTTTTGCTTTTGTGCGATACGATACAACAAAAATGACCGTAAGATTGCTTACACAATATAAATACATATATAATGTGGTATATCCGTCCGTTGCTGACTGTACAAAGTCCTCCATTTTTATATTGATCCTTCAATGAAATTTCAATTGTATACAGCGTAATTTTTTACTATGAAAAAAATGAATTGTGGTGGTTGACACTCTTTCAGTATGACGTGCAAGAGCATTGGTCGCTGCGCTGCAGTTCATGAAACGCTTCATTACTTGGTGCAAAGCATTTGCCATAACGCAATAACGCAATAGCAAAGTTTGCATTCATCTTACTCTTTACATGCAGTAGTGTTGCATGTACGCACTACGCAGGCAGAACAGACATAAGAATAAAAGCATACTGAATTAAAAGGCACAGAAATGCATGTGAAATTTGCCGAAATGAACAACATGTAGCGCAGCGACATTGGTTATCTTTTTCTACGTTAAGGATCCAATCAGTTTTTGGCCTTTCATATGCAGGGAAACCTAACATTTTATGTGAGTTCAGTAAGTTACATGTATATAATTGCAAAATTATTTGTAAGTAACTCGCATATGATGATCATGATTCATGAAATAAAGCACCAATTTCCTATGCATTCATTATGAAACTAAGTTGAATCACGGACATGCTTTTACAGTTGCATTTGCAAACAATGAAGTAAAACCTTGTGTCACTTTAGATGCATCCAATCAGTTTGCAAGTCTACTACATACTGTGCTAAATTAGTTCTGGTTTTTCGTATTTTACCTTTTGGACTGTGTGGTTGTCGTTTTAGTAAGTGCATATTTAAATAAATAAAACATGAGATCGGGATTCCAAGTATTTACATACTCTGTTTTCACACCTGTCGCTGTCACCCAACATATCTGAATATGCAAGAGTTTTTGAGAAGTGAAATGATACAATTTTGTGTTAAAGTATGTAGCTTACGAGCTTTGGTTTTCGTCTTTGGGCTAATTGGAGCCTGCTTGATGCGTATGGCTATGCCCCAGTGGGAACATCTAGTCGACCTCAGCTCCAATATGTCACCACTTCGCACAGTTTGCGTGAAGATTTTGAAACTGTCCGCGTCAAACCAATCAGAAACGCGATCAAAATTGTACCCCATTGTTTTCTTATCCTTCATGCTCTGCTTTCTGCTACAGGTTTAATAAACGTGACTTCCTCCTTTTTTGTCTTGGATTCTTTTTTTTTCAAATTATTTTCAAACTTTAGGATCCCAACAGTATCTTAACGTGTGAACTGTGACACCTCGTAACTCTGTAAATTTGAAATATTTTGTACTTTGATGTTTAGCAAAAGTTTATGTATACTACTCAAGTTGGAAAACTACTTTTTAAAGAGCAGAGAGGTAAAAATGACTTTGCTTCACAACCAGGATTTGTTGACTGTTGTTGCTTTATATACATACACTGCGAGAAAGATTTTTTTGGTAGGATTAGGATACAAGATTGGGTAAGAGAAGAGATAGCTTTTGCTTATACTTTATGACGACTTGATGACTGGTTGTTAGTTTTGGTTAAGCTACACAGAGACTCTGTCAGAGAGTCTAGTTCTGTTATGAGTAAATGCTGCTATGTGGATGCAGTATTACTTATTATTACTTTTTGTACGTGAGTCTGTTTTAGTGCTTATGTAAAAAAACCCAATTGAACAAGAAAATAGATGTGTATGAAATACAGCAGGAGAGTCAGAGCAACACTGATAAAATAGTAGTGTATTCAGACTCTGAATTTCAGACAAAGAAGAGAGCTTCCTCACTCACTACTCACTTGCAGGCAGATCTCCCTATTGCATGGTTTAATAGAATGTTTTGTGTGAATAGTTGAAATGAAACTGTCCTGCTGATCACTTTTCTCATGCCGTTTTATGTATTTTTGGGATTTTGGGAATGGCATGTAGTTGCAAACACTAGTTACAACTAACCGTGTGTACCGTACAAAAAGACTGACAGACCGTCCGTTCTTCGTTCACTGAATTCCCCATCAAACCATATTAAAAGTTGTCTTATTCTGTTAGTTACCAAATAGAAACGATGTGATGCGCGTACTATAGTATAAGTGGCAGCTTGATGGCGGTTTTATCTCCCTCAGAGCATTATTTCACTTATTTGGATGAACATACACAACAGACAGGGATAATTTTCATAGGGCTAACCATTCTCCTAATTTCGTGTTTTTTACTCTTATTCTTGCTGCTCATGATGATTTTGTCTTTTAGTTGCATTTTCCGCTTGTGTTCGTGTATGTTCTTTGTATTGCTTTATATCTATCCATCCGCCAAAGTTGCAGTTATGAGGCTTGGCGTTGCTGTAAATCGCACAGGTACTTACATAGGTCAAATTCATAAAGAAATTTTGCACACATTACTATCCCTTTTGAAATGAAATAAGCTAAAATCGCCTAAATTGTTGTTGCAATGTTAGTAATAATAGAGCGTTAGACAATTTAGTATATATTAGAAATCAGTTGGGCTCGGTGCATTTTCTGATGCGAAATAAAAATAAAAATGAGCCACTCAAGATACTAAGCAGTAGAAATGATATTACCTTGTATTTACTTCCCTTCATATTCTTTTTGGCACAATTAACTTGTTTATTATTATTGCTTAAAAATCTAGTGAATAATAGCATTATTACCTGCACTCTGTATCACTATACTGATTTCTCTCTAATTATAGGATGGGGAGGCTAAATCGTGAAAATTGATCTTTGAGAGGGCAGAATTAGACATTATAGACAAGGGCCAAAATTGGAAATAAGCCCCCACCACCGCTTTCACGACAAGCGTTGGAAACGTGATCATTATTTGAAACAATACCATTCCATCCATTTACATCATCGTACGTAACCATATTGTGGACTTTGTTTTTTTATTCAATTTATTATTTACCTCAAAATTGGCCAAGATTTTGAACTTAGTTCAACTGTGTTGCACATTTTGATTAGGCTAAAATTGAAGGGGCTAAAATTTGATTTTCCGCTTACTGAGTAGGGTCTAAAAGAGGGGGAGCTATAATTAGAGAGAATACGGTAAATTTAGCTGCTATCTTACTACAGTGTATGTTGCTTTTTGTAAAAGTGGTAGAAGGTATTCTCTTAATCATCTTTTGGAATGGCAATGCCTTTTGAGATAAATGTAAGATGCTGTTTGCATGTCCTTATGTGTTTTCGAATGCTCAAACATCATTGTTGCATACTTTATTTAGATGCATACTTACATGTCTGTAAGCATCTGGTCAAAGTCCGTCCGAATGTTCAAGGGGTGGTAATTATTTTTTAAAAGATATTTTTGTTCAAAATCCATTCAGCGGTTACTTGTATATTTCTGTCGAGTTTTGGTCTGTTCTTATCGTCCAGTACTTCATCCCAAATGTAGTGCGGTCTGTAAAGATAGCAGAGATTCTAGTTTGCATCCATTATTATTATTATTATTCTTAAAGGGGAACCGAACCGGGGTTGCATGTTAGTGTTGCATGTAAAGGTTCAAACTGTGAACTTAGAGGAATATTAGGTAATTAAATAGGGATGAAGGGGTGAATTGAGATATTCCGGTCAAACACACGTGCTCATGTTGTGTTTTATTTAAAACAAGGTTATAGTAATAAAAAAAATTCCTCTTTCATTACTGGTGACTTGACCGGACAAATGGAAAAATACTAGCTGACACTATTAATAATAATTAATTAGGTATTGGATTTGTGGTCACCACTGTATCATATCATTATTATCAAAACTAGCACTTAATTATACCAGCCTTTTGACTTCAGTTTTTTTTTGTTTACTGGAATTGATGTAAAGTTGACCATTTATTAAGAGCATATCTTTTAATAGATACCTATTTGTTCCATAGCTCCATTCCATTATGCATCATATTATTCATAGACTTTCCTAGCTTTGCTTGTACCATATCATTTCACCCCAATTGAAATAATTGCACATTTGCTAATAAATAGTTGTACACAAACTTGCCTTTCACGATTTCTCACTGAAAAAACAAGATACTGTTCATGTGTAGCAATTTGTACAATAGCAATCTTGATAGTGTTTGATCGAGAGCTTCACAGTTGAAATAAAATCAAATTGACCTCTTATACCGTTTCTACTAATCATAATAGCAATCTTGTTGAAAGTACAAGTTTTTAACTGATTCATAAATAGATAATGCGAATATCCTTGAATTTTGCAGACTTGATCACATTTATTTTTTTAAACCTTTTATTATTAGGATGTCGTCGGTGCTTTTTAAGTTAGACCGCATATCAAGAGCCCTTATATTTGATGTATGTAGTTGCGTCAAAGAATAATCCTAAATGTAAACAGTCAGGATAAATGAATTGTAATGTGTCATTCATTAATGATAAGTGATAACAATAATATATTACTTGATATCAAGCGAAAGTCCAGTTTTCATGTTTTTCTGTCTATTTGTCTATTGCAACAGTAATAGAAAATATGCATGAGGGGTTCACACAATGATTAAAAAACATTTGTGGCTCTTGGTGTACCCAAAATAGCGTTGTTATAATATTATGATGATGATGCATCCAGAGGAAATATACACAACACAACCTGCAAGAGAATGCTATTCTCGTCTTTCTGATTTTGTGATTAGCTATAATTGTAATAAATAATTTGCTAAATTTATCAATGATGAGCTAAATTTGCCAGTCAGGAGTAAGTGCGGTGACTAGGCAGGGATGAATGTCGAATTCACCCTTTTGTCTCCATCCATGCAGTTTTATGCATGTTAAGTGATACGAGTTCAACGTTCATATATTTTATTGATGACATGTTAATGAAAGCATGGATTGTGGTTTGGTCCTGCGTTTTTGACTAAATGCTTTCTTTACATAAAACTGCATGTTAAGTGATACGAGTTCAATGTTCATATATTTTATTGATGACATGTTAATGAAAGCATGGATTGTGGTTTGGTCCTGCGTTTTTGACTAAATGCTTTCTTTGTTTTTAATTGTTTTTTTTACAAATGTTAGTTCTATAATTATTTTCATACTTATTTAAAGTGTGGCATTATTACATATTTTCTATTGAATTTTGTATGGATTGTTTGAAGCAGTTTATAATGGTGAATGACTTTGATCATTTAACATGTGTCGTTGAACCTCCTAATATTAGTGTACATCACATCACTTTTTCCCTGTCTCGGTTATAATAGCGAGTTCTGAGTACAGTTATTAAACAACTTTAGCTAGGTTTGCGTAGTATTAAAAAGTACTTTGATGATTATGTAACAATGCTTACGGGAAGACTGCGACATAAACCTAATGGTTGTACAAATATTTGTGCTTTTGAAACGTATGCGTATTTTTAAATTGTTTTCAGCATTATGCTTTTTCTTAAATGATGTGATGTGGCCTGTTATCTTTGAGATAAATCTGTTCAATACCGAATATTAGTGTGAATATCATGTATCCTATGTTTAGAATTAACGGGGCAACTTGAGACAATACTTTAACTTCTCTTCTCTGGTTACTTCTCTTTAAAATGATGCTGTAAAATGACAGTGACACATCAAGGGCCTTTATTTCTGAACGCACACTTTATTGAATATTTTGGATATTAATCTCTAATCATTAATGGTTTGTTTGCTTCAACTCACATAATTTTCCTGCTTAACTTAGGTCAAATAGTTTAAAAGTTCAGTTATTCATTTATATTTCATTTAATCATAGTATTATTCAATTTGTTATGACCTCAGCTATATTAAATCTTTATTTCATAGGGAAGTTTCAAGAAGCAATGATGAAAGGAGCTGGAAGGTTCGATTTTTAATGCTAAACAAATAGAAAATGGACTCAGGCAGTAGTATTTGCTGTATTTACACAATCTATTTAGCCAGCACTGCACTGCACTTGTACAAAATTCATGCAGTCCAGCACTGAACCATGAGTAGGCTCATGTCCTGCATGTTTTCTGTTTTAAAAAAATGGCAAACAAACATAATTAGTGACACCAAAAGCGATTACTTTCATGGATCATTAGATCAGATGGCACTAAAAGTGTTACAGATTGAACATCACGCGTATCAACAAAATCTTTTGTAGAGGTCCGATTTATACCAACGGTCGGGCAGCATGTTTGTATCTCGTGTTGTCTCATTAATTGTTGAATGGAGGAACTGAATTGTGCAGCCGATTTTTCCATTAAATGCTGACTTACCTGCCTAAAACTTTGCTCACTCCTCAAGTGTCGGCCTAATTGTAACAATTTTATGAACGTAATGTGCCGTCAACCAGAACCAGACCACGAACCATTTGCAAAATGATTGCTTAATCAGTGTAGGTCATACGATTCTTGAACTTTACCAGCTTATTTGCAACCATTGTCTTCATGAAGACTGACACGTACACCTCGTACGTCGCGTCGCATTGATGTGTATTTGAAATGTGAGAAAAAACCTTCCAGATCGTTTCGTTATTAAATACACTTGAATAATTACATTCATCTGCCTTGGAAGCATTAATGTATGGTGTTTTTCTTGAATTGCGTCATGTAACATGTAACCACGCCTGGTTCTGTTTATCTGTTCAGTCGCAATCAGGCACATAGTAAATATTATAGGTACGTGTTTGCAAGTTCCAAAACTTATACTGATTATTAAGTTTGCTGTGGATCGATGGCTTATTTATAAACTAACCATGCATAACCACAGTTTTTTAATTATGATACAGGAATAAGACATCTTCAGACGTGACAGGGTGGTCGATGTCACCAAGAGAGAGATAATGAAAAAAACAAGCAATCAAAAGCCTACATAAATTAGATACTTTGCATCGATTCCGTTGACTACTTCGTATCTTCTATCAATAGTCTCCACTATTTTCATTTCATCATTCAAATTATCATCTTCAATACCACAATCTACTACTAATTGATTGGAAAAAAAGGTTTCGCATTCATTTTTTTGCTTTGCACAACCAAAGTTTACAGGTTTTGACTATTAATTTGACTTTTATTGTTGTGATGATAAAACACTTGACATTATTGTTATGTTTATTTTCGTTTCCTTATAATTTAAAGGATTGCCTGCTAAGCACAGAAAGAATCACCCAAATCTCAGCAAAAAAACACATTAGAGATCGTTCCATTCATTGTCAGAATATTATAATTGGGTGGCTTGGGTGGGTACAAAAAGTGACATTATGTATGACTATGACATGACATGACATGACATGATCATCTCTCGTCTCTTCTACAGTATAATATGTTTACTCTATGTTGATACTTGATAATAATAATTCACCATAAATCATAATATCACCACCACTATCATATAACAATGTACTTCACTTCAACCCTATTAAAACGCACAAGAAAAAGACATTTCATTGGCATTATAAATAAATTGTTGGGTCATCACTTCTCTCAGGTTGGTCATATCGTATAACTGAGAAAAACATAAAAGCGAATGTCTCAAATATTATGATGATATAGGTATGAAGTTGCAAAATTAGATCATCATTATGTATGTAGTTAGTAATTTTGCACAACTCCACGTTCCACGTGAAGACTAACTTTATTATTTTCAACTTAATGAGTGCCTATTTTAAGTTTTTTTTTTATTTATGATAATGATACAGTCTATTCTTAGCATAACTAGATGGGACTAGTCTAGTCTGGAATCCTTGACAAGGTTTGAAATTTTCACAAAGCCTGTCCTGTGCCATTACAAATAGTAATACAGTCTATTCTTAGCATAACTAGATGGGACTAGTCTAGTCTGGAATCCTTGACAAGGTTTGAAATTTTCACAAAGCCTGTCCTGTGCCATTACAAATATTAACAAGAGAGCAAAGAAGGAAAATAAGCTTTAATCGGACATCATAGAGTCTATCACATAGACTTTGCCAGTCTGATTGCTACAAAGCAAGTTTTTAACCAGTCGTAATGTTTAATTAGTGTTCGTTGCAGTTAGCTGTGCATTTACCGTACAGATTGTATGATATAGTGTAGTACTAAAGAAACTGTGATATGTGTAAAACAGCATGACTGACTGATCTGATATCTGCTGACATGTATGCACAATGCACACCAAAATATCTATTCATGAGCAAGAGGTTTTATTCCTCCTGTCATTCAAAATGCTTTTATTTTACAAAATTGCAATCAACTAATCAAGTAACTGGTGTGGGCATCTCATAACTAAATCGAATGATATGGATTGGTCCATATTTGAAATTTATTCTTTAAATAAAAGGTCGTAGCTTGTTAAGGTAGGTGTTGAGCTGTCAAATGAAATTTATGATTTTATCTCATGTCCATAAGGCTTCTTCCGGAAATAATGATTTTGGTATATATATCTGTGTCGATTTGCATCTGACCATTAAAGTAAAAGCGTATGTACATTTTTTATTTAGTAAGTGCTAAAGGTGCAAAGAGTAAGCGGAATAATAAGAGCATATTTCATATTTTTTTGATTAAATATGCCCAAGTTACTAAACTGGAAAATCCGTTAGTTGAATTGGAAATTCACTTTAGTTAATACATAATAAACTGCGTGGAAACTTTATAGAATCGATTAGATAGTTCATCGCCTCAATGCCTTAGTGGTTGATATGAATGAAATGACTATGATATGCGACAACCAGTCGTGGGTGGAAGAAGTTGATGTGTAAATGTACATATTTCTACAAATTAAGAGCAGACTGTTTCCGTACCACTACTGACTAAATATTAATGGAATGATGTTTGTACTTAATCTACTCTCGTAAAATTTCCGTAACGGAAAAACATGACCATAAAACAACAATTTGTATGCAAACTCAACAAGATGTCCATTTGTTGTTTGCATTATACATACCATTAATAACGATTTCAGCGGACATTATTCGTGTTTTTCCATTACCAATCTTAGAACCGTAGTATTGTCATGTGACGTCTACTTTTCTAAATATATAAAAAAACAAATTAGCTGGATAGAGCTCATAACTTTTTAAGTCTGAGTGTAATGTCATGCAAATCCTCTAATAGAGAGTCTTGTCCTCGTCTTTGCCGACTCAAATGAACCAACAACGATGCATTAGTGAATGAATACTGTGAATTTTTCATCTGTTATTTTGTTGACGCGTTTTAGAATAACTCAATTGAAATAAGCTGTTTAAACAGTTTAATCAAAATATATTCTGTTGTTTTCTATTAATCGGATATGTGTCGTTTCATTTCTAGATTGTAGCACGCCGGCATGATCTCAAGCTAATCGTGACGTCAGCAACTATGGATGCTACCAAATTTGCTACATTCTTTGGAAACGTTCCCTCGTTTACGATACCTGGAAGAACATTTCCAGTCGAGTTGTTTTTCTCAAAAAACGCTGTCGAAGATTACGTTGATGCGGCTGTTAAACAAGCTTTACAAATTCACCTTCATCCAAACCCAGGTAGGTGGAATCAATTCTAGCTGACTGCAAGATGATAGACAAGTTATCAAGTAGTTGTAGTTTCATATAATATGCATTTCGTAGCTTGGCTTGCTATTTTCTACGAACACGTGTCTATATATACTCATATACTGTTAAAAAGCTTGCATGCAGCTCACACACATTCACCCCTAATGTTCTAAAGAAATCAAAAGTCAATGACATTCAATGCATAACGAAGGTCGTAGCTTTGTATATTACACAAGCAAGCTTATAAAGTACATAAACCGTCCGTTCCTGGAAGAGAAGTCACGACTTAATAGTATAAACCGGTTAGATAAATATAGAAAGTAATGCAGCCCAAAAATCCATACAAATGGAGCCAAATGAACTTAAGATGCATGATTGTTGATGTTTTTTTTATTAAAACTTTAAAAATTCTTACCCTTATGAGTACCAAAAATACATAATATACTATACCAATCAAACATTTTTAGCATTGATGTACTCTTTCTAATGTTATACAAATTACATGCATTTTTAATCCTAATTTACTATTTATCACGCCCATTAAATACTTGGAACGGATCAAAGTCTAGTGATTCCTGTACTTCAAAGGATTCACATTTTCATAGCTAATTTTTTTATTGAACGTTGGCATATTGACCTATTCACTGAGTGGGACGTTTCCGAAATGATCTTTACGAAAGAATATTTTTTGAATTTCTTTGCAATGCCTTATCTTCTCGGCTCGCTACGGGATGCTGCTTTTTATACCTGCGTAGATAATTGAAGTGGAAGACCCAATTTTAGCTTGTTTGTACGCAGCTCTTCAATAACTTTCGACGTAGTTTAAAATTGAAACGACAAAGTTTGTATTGCTGCATTGAAAGTTTTTGGTTGTCTTATTTTCATAGGAGACATTTTAGTGTTTATGCCTGGACAGGAAGACATTGAAGTTACATGTGAAGTTCTCGCTGAAAGATTGGGGCAACTTGACGAGGCTCCTCCGCTCGCCATTCTTCCTATATATTCCCAACTTCCTTCCGATTTGCAAGCAAAAATATTTCAGAAAGCTCCCGATGGGATTAGAAAGTGTGTTGTAGCTACAAACATTGCTGAAACATCCTTGACAGGTCTGTACCCTCAAAAGTTTAACAAAGTATTCGATTATGTACGTTTTTAAATTGGAAGTGAAAGGTATATTTTAAAGGTGCATTTTCTATAAACCCTTCCAGTGGACGGCATCATGTTTGTCGTAGACTCTGGCTACTGTAAGCTAAAGGTTTACAACCCGAGAATCGGTATGGATGCACTACAAATTTATCCTATTAGTCAAGCAAATGCAAACCAAAGGTCCGGTCGTGCTGGGAGAACTGGACCTGGTTCATGCTTCAGGTATTTTTTTAAACATTTATTACAAAAAAAACTTTGAATATTGAAGCATGTTCAAATTCTGAGAATTATATTTCCCCAATAGACTTTATACAGAACGGCAGTACAAGGACGAACTTTTGGTAACAACAGTTCCTGAAATACAACGAACAAACTTGTCAAATGTTGTACTACTTTTGAAGTCGTTAGGTGTTCAAGATCTTCTCCAATTCCACTTTATGGATCCACCGCCACAGGTAAGAAAAATCATGACTGTCATAATACCAAGTGAAAAGAGTTGATTATGTTGATACAATGCATATTTGTTTTCCTTAAGAATACAAGTAGAGTGTAGAGTAAGTACAAATATATTTTACGCATTCTTTACCCGCTTTGTTATTTGTAGGACAACATGCTCAACTCAATGTACCAATTGTGGACACTGGGAGCTTTGGACAATACGGGAAGATTAACAGACTTAGGCAGATCTATGGTGGAGTTTCCACTTGATCCAGCTCTGTCTAAAATGCTGATAGCTTCAGTCGAAATGCATTGCTCAGCAGACATTTTGATCATAGTCTCGATGTTATCTGTACCTGCCATATTTTATAGACCGAAAGGACGTGAAGAAGATGCAGACGCTGTCAGAGAAAAATTCCAAGTTCCTGAATCAGACCATTTGACATATCTCAACGTTTACAACCAGTGGAAAACAAATAAGTAAGTTGCCAGTGTTTTTAAAGCTAGGTATATGTGGAATGACATTCAAAAGTGAATAAAGCTGCATTCTAGTTCACCACGTAAGTTAATAATATTGATTTGTGTAAACTCAATTTAGCTATTCATCCTCCTGGTGTGACCAACATTTCATTCATGTAAAAGCCATGCGTAAAGTACGTGAGGTCAGAAGTCAACTGAAAGACATAATGGATTCTCAGAAAATGAATATTGTTTCATCTGGCACAGACTGGGATATAATCAGAAAGTGTATATGCTCGGCTTACTTTCACCAAGCTGCTAGACTAAAGGGAATTGGAGAATATGTTAATTCTAGGACAGGCATGCCATGCCATTTACATCCTACATCGGCCTTGTTTGGAATGGGCTACACACCGGATTACGTTGTTTATCACGAACTGATAATGACTCACAAGGTAAAAAACATTTTAGTGTTTTTCACAAAACATGTTGCAATAGGCTTATTTAGGCTGTCTTCATATAAAATATGCGAATTATTACGAATATTTGCATTATTTTTATGTAAAATATTACATGGTGGGTTACATTTGGGAAATACTAGGTTTTGTAGTAATGGATTATTTTTAGCTATGTACATGTGCGAATGCCCTTTCTTCTGCATTCGCACAATAAAAAAGTGTACTTTCCCTAGACCGTCCATGGGTTTTGAATACAGTTTAAATAATAGAATAGGATTTATTACCTTTTCGGCTCTTACAATATGACTATAGCTAATGTTTTTTAACGACCAGTTAGGTCGACTATAAGTAGACATTTTTTGTCAAATATATTTTATGACATATTTGAGAAGATGTACACATAATGAGTAAGAGCTCTAAGCTGCGACAACAGGTGCAGCGGAAGTATGGGGTTTAAAAATTTCAAATCAGCATAATATTTTACTTCAGCTTAAGGAATTGATATCGATATTGATAACCCACGACATGCCATGTATGGTCTAAACAATTTTACTGGTATTACTACCACGTTTAAATTTCGAAAAATCATAGAAAGCGTAAGCAGCATTAAAATATGCATCAAAAGTAATGGTGGTGTTGGTTGTGGTAGGAAAAAACTTTGAAATCCTAACGGCTTCTAACCGTTGCCGTTGACCTATGAACTCAATCAACCAGCTTGGTTGATCTAAAGCGTTAGCAAAAACTAAATTAAAAAGTTGGAAGGTTTAGAGCGCAGCAGACAGACAGATGTACTCGTTGCTACCCATAAGGTATAGCTCAACCGCTGCACCTATTAAAAACATGCTCTTTGCACTTGAATCAAAATGAAAATGTGCAAGTACACATTATGTTTGGCAGGATGAATTTCACCTTTGTCAAAAGTTAAATACAATTTTCGACAACAACTTGCCCTGAAATGAGCATATTAGTTTTTGCATTGAATGACATGATATACGAGCAGTGCACCAGTGAGATGACGTATTCTTTAGTTCACTATTTTAAATTAAGTCATTATATTTGTGGTTAGTACTCTAACCAAGGTCTGAAAAGAATGTCAATATACAATGTTTAAAACGCTGCTCATTTGTGGCAGTAACATATGGCCCTTTATCATAATAATATACATATGATATCATGTCGTACGTTTTCTCCCCAACAAAGATAAGCCATGTCTCACGTTTTGTTTAGAAAACATGCAGTCTTAAATATTTCCATTGAAAAATTTAAGGACATCAGTAATGCTGTCACCTTTTCGTGAGAATCGTTGATAAAATTTTAATAATTCTTGTGCTTGGTTGATGATTTGTGTGAGTAGGAATACATGCAGTGTGTCACTGCTGTGGATGGTCATTGGCTTGCTGAGCTTGGTCCAATGTTTTTCTCAGTGAAAGAAACTGGTCGTACTAGACTGGATAAGAAACGCGAAGCTATTGAGCAACAACGAGACATGGACGCCGAGATGAAGATAGCTGAAGAAGAGATGAAAGCAGAAAAGGAGCAACAAGTTTTGTTGGAGAAGCAAAAGGCTAAAAAATATGATATAGTAACTCCCGGCCGTCTTGAACCTAATACACCGAGAAGACTACCATCAAGATTTGGTTTGTAGAGTTAGAGTATGAAATTAAAATATGATACACCTTAACATTGTTTTCATGTTACATTCTTAAAAATTATATACTAGTAAAAAAAACAAATAAAACCTGAACACAAATACGTTATATTTTTTTATAAATTTGACCATTGTCAAGTATATAACATGTTAAACTAATTATTACTCATTTTAATGTCATTATTATACCAAATATCTTGTTGAGACATCATACAAATAAAATCACATGCGATCAATTTACGTTCTATAGATATTGTGACATCGTCTTTGTTTCATCGCTCGTATGTTTTATTGTTCACAAGTTCATCAACCGCTTTGGGACTTTTTAGTTTTAATAATAATAACAAATACAATTTATTATATTCCAAATGAAGCGTTGTTAGCTACTACAGCTGCCATGCATACTGCCATTGCATTATTTGCTCTAA
This sequence comes from Lepidocyrtoides sp. E14, assembly GCA_027743805.1. Taxonomy (NCBI): domain Eukaryota; kingdom Metazoa; phylum Arthropoda; class Collembola; order Entomobryomorpha; family Entomobryidae; genus Lepidocyrtoides; species Lepidocyrtoides sp. E14. Next base: position 19,915 of record JAHZMZ010000914.1, read on the forward strand.
TGTGTATAGTGGATCAGCTCAACATACATACTACGAACCAATAGACTAGTAATTTACTGTCATTGCATGCCAAAAGTATTAAAATATTTGTACAAAGCTACTGTTCCACACAGACTTTGTATTGAGTCTCTGTCTAGAAATGCATATAACGCCCACCTTGAGAACATCCTAGTAATCGAACACATCATAGGCCTAATGTTCATGCCACAATAATTTACATGAAAGAACGGCGTTCTTTATAATGGATTGGCTAATACATACGAAAAAAGCGTTCAAAAATACTGACTGTTACGTTATCATCAATTTAAAAATGCAGACCAACTATACATACCTACCAGTTCTACAAATCTTGACATTCATTCATATTTTCAGCTTCTACATCGTTTTAATTTAAATGCACAAAGATACAGAGTACCTATGAAGTACTTTGCTGATAATATAAAAAGTTCATATTTATCGTTTTAAATGCCATTGATTAATCATTATTTAGTGCCATTAGGGATACCTAAAAGTTCGTGTGACACAGAAGGATTGGATGCAAAGTATTTTTCCCATAATCTACCTTTATCATATCATGGCATGCCACACATTTTTGTATAAACGATTTTGTTTGTTTGTCTGACTATTTTATTTAACACGCCTTATCTATTATTAACAATGAGTACCCATTGCTCACAAATACTTCTAGCATCTAGAGCTTGTAATAATAATAACGTCTAGCAAAGTTAGATGGTCAGTCAGCACAGTATCTTTAGTATAGCCATCGCAAATAATACATTTACCATCGAAGTTAATTGCTGTGTTATCTTTATCATCACATCGCACACATTCAAATATAACAGCGTTGAATTGCATTATCTAAAGTTCAATGCAAGGTTGGGATTACATGAAAATTAAGGTTATTTTTCCCTACTTTTTTTCTTGTCTTCAACTTAAACTATATAACAATATTATGCTTTGGCTTTGTGACTGTTTCACAAGAGACCCAACGAAAGTAAAACCAAACGGTTGTGTGGGAATCTTAACTGTAGCAGCAGCGAGAGAAGAAGACCCCATGCAAATGCAAATGAGCATCACAGATATTCATGATGCCTACTTCCAATCGCTTCTAGTGGCTTAAGAATTTGCGACCCTCCGTGCATTCTTTTGTGTGGTTGCTGTAGTTCTGATGAATCAGAAACGGGGTGGTGACGATGATAGTGAGTGTGGCTGCTGCTGTACGCATGCGACCTGTTATCGTTATCTTTTTTAAATATAAAAGTGAATGGATGATACAAATATAATTCAAATTCGCATCATCTCTTGTCAAGTTGAAAAAACACGTGGACATTATCAGTTGCATCCGTTGAAGAGCCCACAGTGTAGACCCCACACATTCAAACTCAGAAGCTCGGCTTTTTAATCACAGGGTGAAGTTTTACGAATATGTTTTCAATTAAGTGTAAAAAGACATAAGACGAGGGTTGTATGTATGCACAACATAATTTTTTGTGCTATCTTTGATTGAATGAAAACCGTAAGCCGGTATGTGAACTTTGAATACGACGAGAAGACGCACTCTGCATTACTTTTATTGTGATGCCCTGTTAGAATGTTTTACAGGAGTTAACTTCATATTTGATACTGATTTAATGCCTGAATTGTGATTGTTAATCAGACCAAAACAATGGAGTTCATACAGAAATCATGCGCATGTAATAAAACGATTTTTATGCTGATGAAACGATGAAAAGAGATTAATTAGCCGATAATAATATTGTATGGTGTATTTCAAGAAGAATAAATGCATAAAACGGTTTTTTGTAGCATAAGCTTTTCACTTGGGAGCAATAAAAATGATTTGATGATGCTGATGACAAGAAAAATTGGATTGTCAATGTGAGAGGATCAAGTAAAGCAAACAATCAGAAGGCAGTTCTGTAGATAAATTATTTCTAATTTAAAAAAGAAATAATTACTAATTTGCATACTCTTAAAGTGAAAGATATTTGGGAAGAAAAAAACTCTCGTTCGTTTATTTATTTACTCAAAAGATAACATTATGGTGTGACCTTGCCATTCACCGTCCCTTGCTCATTACCGCTTACGTTTCGGTTTTTTGTTACTGTAGCGCGTAGTTTAACACCTAATCATTTGTTTTAGTAAAGATTGTAACGACCTTCACTCTTGATCGTAGTTTGAGCTAAACTCTTCAACAGAGAGCCAAAGAAAATCATGCGAAAACGTCAATTAATTCCTCCTAAAGGTTTTCGTAAACGAAATTCAACGAGCAATGAGCTCTGCAGAACGGTATCCTAATGAATCCAGAGAGAAAGAGTACTTGTTTGCTTATTTTTGCAGCAAAGACTTAGTTGACTTTGTCCGTATGCAAGGGTACGTATGAAAGGAAATGGGAGTTCTACTATTTGATATTCGGTTTTTTCAGCATTACCAACATATTATGTACCATCAAATCACCACACCAAGCATATTTAGGCATAATATGGTCATATCAATAAAGCATAAAAGCACACAGGAGTTTCCATTCCCATGCATCTCTGCAAATCAACTATTCCCGAATTCAAACTATTAGTCATATATGCAGTATATTCTATCATTTCATCTCATCAATTGAAATTGAAAATGAATAAATAAATAATTCGAATGTGGAATCAAATGACATTTTATGCCTTTTATTCTTTTTTATCGTTTTCCATTCACTATTTCTCAAGATTTCTCAAAACAAGTAAAAAACTAATGTACAATGCTTTGTTGCTTATTACTTGCTAATTAGAATATATCAGATTACATGGGATTATCTCTTGTTGAGACTGCCTTTTACTTTCAGTATAGGTATTTGTTTGATTGAATGCAATATCAATCAAGGGCAAGCAAGTTCATTGATAGATATATTTTCAAGAAACCTGCGTTTGCACCTACTCATGTAAATACTAAAAAAATACTGATACAAGCCACAACCATCTTTTTGGAACAAAATGTCCCACGCCATTATAGAGATTATGTAATCTGCAATTCAATGGAAAGGTTATTATTGGTGCACTGATCCTTAATGTATCCTTTCATAACACCAGGTGAAAAACGTGTCTTCTCATGAACAACAACACACAATTTTTACGGCAAACAAATACCTATCGTTATTGTACAGAACCTAATCTGCGCACAAGTAGCTGACATGATGATGATATTGACGATGCTTATCCACGCCCCCTTTTCCTACTGATACTGCCAATTGATGAATATTAAAGATACCTATTCAAAACAATTGTAGCGTTATCAAGTACCATCCATGGATGCTACAGTGGAGAGGCGCTACATCCAGAACTATTTATATCAATACCATGTGCACCCCAATGATAAGCACCTATGATAGTTACATGGGTGTTTTGGTAGGTATCACGTAAATACACAAAGAACGGTGGGAGTGGTTATCGATGAATAATTAGCGGCTAGTGCACACGGAGTAAGTAAGAATCACTGATCAGAAACCTCGCGAGCCATATTTCATTCATTCATTCATACTGAAATAATTATAACATGCATACATGGTTGCACGGCATGTTTAAAATCAAAATTGTCTACAACTAATTCACTGAGATAGTGGTAATTGTCTTTTAAATAAATATGCGTCATCGTATCTCACATGCATGTGACGTGGTTATTATATAAAATACCTTTTAGCTGTTAAATACCTTATGTAATTCCCGCACACAACAAATACTAATAAAATATATAAAAATATTAATGCACCAACAACCACTAACTACAAAACATCATGCATATTATATAGTGTTGTATTTCTTATGAGCTGAAGGAAAGAAGCACTTAAAGGCCATCACATAATCACAATCAAGTAGCAAAAAGTTTATCATGTTATGGAATATCATGTAATGTATAACATTGTCACGCGGTTTAATATGGGAAACAATAGAACAACGCAACGTTGGCTTCTAAAACATAATTTTGTTTTCATTTATAACGCTTCTTCACCCAAACACGGTATTCTGCTTCCATTTTCATATCACTTGATATGCTCGTTTGCTTTTAATGCATAAAAATGCATATTTATTCGAAGCATTGCAAATGTACAGTTTAAAAATAAGCTAGGGCTGGCGGTAGATACAATGCGTTCGTCATATTACTATCTTTAATAGTGAGCAGTAGCATTTAACAATTGTATTTTATAAAGCAAGTTTGTTTTCATTTGAGCAGTTCTTCTTCAGTAGCAGAAATAATACAAAGAAAGTATAAGTCCTCTCAGCGTCGTACTTTATAGCTCGAACATCCGCCGTATAAAAGGTGACGTTCCCACTGATCACTGTTTACAGTCTCACTTTCGATTTCGTTGGGAAGGTGCACGATCCCCGTTCCTTTAGGTTATCTTCAATTATATAACAACGGCAAGCTTTATTAATATTTTCAAATATTATGCAGTAGCTGCGGTGGCGGTGGTGGTAAGGGAAGAAAATAACACGCAAATCGTCCATTTTGACTGTATGGCACAGCAGAGTTCATATGAAATCATAAAATGTTTTTGTAGCAGTGGCAATAATATTGCATTGTGGGAACCCGTACTAATTGTGTAGAAATTTTTTAAAGCCCCTAATTGGATTCAAGTTGTTTGAATAGAAATAAATAAATAAGCGTAACTAGAAAAAACAACGTTTTACACAGTGTGCAAATATTTGACAAAAGTTGTTCTCGATTAAAAATTGACATTATAATGTGCAAAATCGAAAAGATTTTGCAAGTGCTCATCCCCAATTATTCATTGTGCTCGTCTAATTTTAGTTAATAAAACAAAAATAAAATAAAAATAGCAATTGTGCAAATAATTTGGATAATATTTGGTCAACGTTAGTGAAGTTTGTGTCAAGCACATCGTCTCTCATATGAGGCAAAATGAGTGTTGGTAGGGGGTGGAAGATAACATCGTGGAACGTGAGGAATCGTACCATTTTATGGATATTTTTTGGAATTTTACTTGCCCAAGGTAAACTACGTGTTTTAATCTTTTCTCGTAGAACATGGTTTCATATATGAAATGATTTAATTTAGAAAACATATTTCGTCACTTTATAGCTGTACATCCTGATTTATTTATGAGCTTTAATTTAATTATAATGCATAAACATGGTCAATGCATGCATTTTGACCATTTAAAGATGAATGAATGCTGGGAGAAGTTGTAAGTGTACCACACGATAGGTCACAAATGTTATGTAAATTGATTCGCAAAGATATAGCCAAATATAAGAGCATCGTATAATGATGTACAGTTTGAGTTAGTATTCATTTCGTCACAAGTCCAGCATTTGTTTTATACTTGATCAAATTAATACTGATGAGCTGATTAATGATGGCAGATTATTTCTGGGTCCAGACAAAAGCAAGAGAGGATTATTTAAGCCATTCATTTGTCACTGTTTGAATACAAGAAACCTATATCAATCTCGCATAATGTAAAAATAAAATACACAAAGTTTTAACATTATAGGAGCGTATTATTCTGTTTTATTTATCCATTAAAAATGGCAAAAGGCTACAATTATTTAAAAAGTTTAAACTTATATAAAATACGTACAAGTATTCATTGTTAGTGTTTGGTGAACTTACACTTTTGAGGACCATTTGACACGAAAGCTTTTGATAAATGTTTTTCATTACCATTTCATGAAGTATAATTTAGCTAGTTAATTCTCATTATTTAAAAAGTCAAATGTTTCCACCTATGACTGAAGCCAAAGCGTAGTCAGTCAGTCCAAGGTTAGGAGATAGCAAAGTTGAAAAATTCATGTGAATATCATGTAATGATTAATGAGCTGACTATGTCGCTACAAATAGCTGCTACTGCTTTATTTTTACTTCGTAGGTCAACACTAATTCAGATTTCAGATAATCTTTTCTTGCAAAGTTTATCTCGAAAAGTTTTAGCTTGTCGTTTCTGTTATAAATTCTGTGGTAGTATTGTGTATGATGCGATATTAAAAATAAAACACCACCATGTTTTATGGCGCTGCTTCTTATTTTAGGGACCTTAAGCGTGGCTAGTAAATTGATATATCATTGGTTTGTTTTCATACTTGTATTACCCATGTGACTTGCTGGCATCAGTTTTGGGTAAATGATCATAATCAGAGGAACTTTTGTTATTACAGTCCTCTTAACATAAGGTAATTTTTGAAGGATGTATTTACATCGTAATTATAAATTCGTCGGTTAGAGTGATAAGAAATATTATATAAATGTAAATTGAAGGTAAAAAGTCACAAAAATCTTCTTTTTTTCTGATAACACGCCAAGTTCGAAAATGTCAATTTTAGGCATATAGAGCACGTAAACTTTCAAGGAGTTCATCAAAACATGCTGACATTGTATCAAAATTCAAAACAAGCATGACAAATGCCAAACAGCTTTTTGCATTATTTTGAGAATTC
>JAHZMZ010000915.1:0-34599 GCA_027743805.1 Lepidocyrtoides sp. E14
CTTGTACTTGGAATTTTTTAAATATGTACTTAGGAATTTGTACTTGTACTTGACGTTTTTCAAAAATGTACTTAGTACTTTGTACTTGTGCTTCAGAAAGGCTGTACTTTCCCAGCTCTGGTGCAAGATAATATTAATATTAAACTTTGAATATTGAGCTACATCTTTCTTCATCGCATAAAACATGAGATATATTCATTCCTCCGCATAAGTACGTACGTCGTTTTGCAGCAATCATAGCAGCAGTTATAGTTATGAATCATTGCTTATAATATTGGAAAAATTTTCGAGGGTTTTAAGTTTTTTTTTTTCTTTTAACATAAGTAGTTATCTTCGTTCAAAGTACCCCGTTAGTACATGGTTTGCCAACCGATAGGAAAGTAAGACCTCCAAGAGAAAAGATGACGAGAAGAGGACCCTTTTAGGCACACATTTTATATGAAGCGATGACGATGACAGGGACAAGTCAACATCACATCGATGAAAGGAAAAGCTTTTGGAAATACAAGACTGCAGGAAAAGAGCAGGCTGCAACCTGATAATGTCATTAAGCTATGGTTTGCTGCACATGTATACATGCATGAGCAAGACTCAATACAAATATGTAGGCATATATTTGCGAGGTTTGGGGAAACTGGAGACGTACCTGTATAATATCATTCACCAGTTATTTATTATTATAATAGTTTGCTTTTATTAACATGTCTACCTTTGAAATTCATAAAATATAAAAGGTGAACTTACTTCAAATTGAACATGCTGTCGTGTTTAACGGCTTTTTTCATAGTTCCCACATTTTTACCTCATACCTTTCACTCTCCTTTCATTTCTGTTGCAAAAATATTTTTATCCATATATGCGCGAAATGATAACTTTCATCTTATTTATGTGTGTTAAGCTGAAAGTAATGCTGTTGAATTGATGCATGCGTTGCCACATTTTCCATTTTCATTCCATGTAAAGCATACATGCATGCAAATATGTCAACAGTCCTTCAGTCATGTATGTATGCGGTTTTCTCTCCTGCGCTCACATAACTTGATATGAAAAACACATTACAGTTCATTCATACAAGTAAAAAACAAATTAAGTATCTTTTTTTTAAAAAAAGGAAAGAAACGAGAGATGCATGAAAATGAAAAAAATCTACCAATTTATTGCACCATAAAAATGTTGAGTGAAAGCTAAATATTTAAAGAGTCAATACAAGTTAGAATGTTATTATTATTATAATGATTTTTCATCGGCTACCATTGTTAAGTAGTCATTTTTCTGACGATCTGAATAGAAGAAAAAATTCCGCTACGTTGCACACCACGTAAATATTTCACCTCAATACAGCTCATCTAGGTAGTTTGCTAGCATGCATTACTACCTATTATTATGAGCTGGCTGTATACGTCAGTTGTGTGTGATTCTGCACTGTACATTGAACCCATTAGGCTTGGAAGTACGCGGAGAAAATGGGAAAGTAAAAAAGAACATCTATCATCCTTTCTTCTTGTTCAATGACTGCTAAGACTGCTTCCTATTTCTTTATTGCAATGTTGAGATGGTGCCTAGCATGTACCATACGCTTGTTGAAAGAAGTAAATGAGATGTTCGGTTACGGTATATAGTAGTAGGTATGATGTATGCATTATGTGCTTGGTTAGTCGTTTCTACATCGTAGATACTTTCTTCCCAAAACAGAGAGAGCCACTTCAGGGAAAAGTTAATGGCACCGGTAAAAAGGTAGAGAAAAGGAATAAAGGAACCAACTAGTACGAAGGAAAATGGAACTTTGTGCAGTGATGATGATGATGATGATGATGTACTTATATGAAGCCCAAGCTTTGTTAAAACAGTTGGCTGAAACTCTTTCTGTTTCTACTTCTCTAGTTACAACTTTTTCTTCAAAAAATGATAGAAAATGAGAAAAAGTGTAGGCAAATGATGACAAGTGGGAAAGAAGAAATATGGGAGTTTGCAAAAATGTTTTTTTGAGTAGATACGAAAAGCTATGTGAAGTGGATGCGAAAGCTCTTTGTTAGAAAAGGATGCAAATAAGTAAGACCGATATGCATACGTAAAATACATGCATGCAAGTGTTGTAGGATATAATGTTTTTGTAAAATATGATAATCCAATATAATATTTAGGTTGCGTTTTAAGTAGAAACATGAACCGAAAGTAAGGCTCGAATTTCTCCAAAAAATATGTGTAAAGTTAGCCTGGAATTTGATCAGAGTCGGTAAAAAACTGAAAGTTTTAAATGGAATTTTAAATGTAATTCCAACTATCCTTGTTGATGGAAGAATATAAACCAAACTGCCAACATGGAGATGGTCATGATTCCAGTTTTTTGCCTTTTTAAATAGTCTACAATATATAAGGTGACCTATATGCATTAATATTTTTACGAATAGTTTACAAATTATCAAAGTTAACAATTTTCATACTTTTGTCTTGTTGAGAATAAATTGCTGTGTCATAGGAAAACAAAATCTTTACTAGCGGTTTACAAATATTCACGCTTTCTCTGCTACAACTCGAGTTGGTCGTTGTCTTTCTTGCTAAAATATTCCATGCAAACGGTGCATACATGTATGTGGCACGGACATTTACTTACCAACAAATTCATATGCTATACCTTTGGCAAGAAAGCGACATAAGTAGCTACATAGGTCGTTCGGTTTCTTACTATGCTTGCATGCTTATAGTTTATTGAATCTTGTATTTTGAAAACTACAAGAAGAACAGACTGGTTGTAAATCAACGCTCCAAGTATCAAAATGATTACTCGATAACAGTATACAAATGTTAGATTTTGATGCATGTACAACCGCTTAATGTATTTCACTAACTAAGAAAAGAAACTAGCGAAAGTAGAATATGATTATGCATACCAAATCTAGAGTTTTTCAACACACCTCTGTATCTTTAAGATGGACACAACGGTCAAAAATGTTACACATGAGGTTAAAAATCTTTTATACGATGACAAGTAAACGGCGGACGTATATACATGGATTACGCATGGCAATGAAATATTATGTAGCTGCTACATAACTTTCATTTCGTCACAAAAAATAGAAATAGAAAGAAAAAAAAATTCTCAAAAAAGCCATCCCTTGGCATTGCCATTCATTCTCTTGGTTCTTTTGGCTCATCCACGCAAAGAAGTAAAGTAGCCAGCAGACAGAGCGTACTAGTCTATAATAGAAGCAATACGTACATCCGAATTTTATAGTTTGGTTTGGTATTGTGTTGTGGCTTGTATATTTCATGTTATCATTTTTCCCTCCTCCGAACAATCGTAGTCGACAGAAAACATGGGCCAAAATAACGTGAAGCATGTTACACTGCAAAATCTCCGTATAAATATAAAACTAAACAAAAAAAACTGAGAAAGGCAGACAGACAGACAGGAGAAAAATGTCAAACGCTTTATTTTTGTTACTCTGTTGCTCACCATTTCCCATCTCTTCCCCGTTGCTGCTTCTGTGGCGTTAAAAAAATGGTTTGTCTCCCGTCTCTTCTCAGAGTCCATGTTATTGGTATGTTATGTATACATGTACATCAAAATCTTATTCTTGTAGTATCCAACAAATGATAAAAAACCAAATCTAAATTTTATACATTTACGCAATGTTCACCGTTTTACCACAAGTGAATAAGTGACTCGCGTTTCCTTTTCAGGTGTTGTGTGTGTGTGTCTTCAAAAATATGTTCCTTTTAACATGCCAAACATACTTGCCTCTATCGTACAATAATTTTCTTTCGCCTCTTCAGTAAAATAGAGAGAGAGAGAGAGAAATAAGAAAAGTTGTAAGTTTTTTTATCGCCCTCATTCGTTACAATATCCCTTCGTTGTGTTTTCAGCAAGACGTGCATGTTTTCTTCGCTCAAGTAAACAATAAAAATGTAGTCTGTTTACTTCCGTCGTTTGTTGTTGGCCTTTCTTTAGCTACTATTGCAGCAAGCTGGTAAACGTTTTTGTATGCAGATACACGTGTAGGAAAACCATAATATATATTATGGTTTGATACTAAATATATTATACGTAGTATGTAGAATAGTTTCAAGTCTCAACTACAACAGCATAATATTATGTACATATGAAATGTCAAGATATTATAAGCAAATATTATGTCGTTCAAAATTTTGTGTAGAGCAAAGTATTACAGCAAATAATGTATCATGCATCACATCTTCTCCAGCAACAGTAGGTAGTTGCTCAACTTTTTTCTTCTGTTGATGACTCTTGTTTAATGTGACTGAGCCTGCGTTTATAAAAGTAATATGACATTCCTATGAACTATGAACTATGAAGCTACGTGACATGATAATATTTCCCGAGAGAGAAATTTGAATAAACCGTAGTAGAATCTAGGAATTTGAAGGTTTCTGTGATTGGTGGTGACTTATTATAACTATGAACTATGAAGCTACGTGACATGATAATATTTCCCGAGAGAGAAATTTGAATAAACCGTAGTAGAATCTAGGAATTTGAAGGTTTCTGTGATTGGTGGTGACTTGTTATAGCTTACATGATGAAACGTTTAAATCACAATCCCTTTTCCTTTGTACTGCAGCCATTTGACAACGTATTTTGTTGAATTAATTTCGGAACCTTTTAAGCATTCAATTGAATTATTTTACAACTCACTAAAAAAGTTACAACTTTACAACAGCGAAATGAAGCAAGTTGCAACTTGAAGTCATCTTGAAGAGTCAAAAGTCAAGAGAACCGAGATGCTGTTGAAACGTCAACCTTTAGTTAAAACACTGTTCAGCAATTAAGTTAATGGCTGTCCTAAAAACAAAGCTTACAAAACTACTTTGTAATTTAAACGAGCAGTCAGTTCGCACCAATGAGGTACGTACAAGCTTCTCGTTATAACAAAACGTGCTGCTGCAGTTGTACAACATGCACAGATAATGATGATCATCCAACACGAGAGAAATCATAGGGACTATTATAAGTTGATTATATTTGGACTAACGTGTAGTATCGTCCACAAATGCAAAGCTATACTTTAATGGAAAGTACATGTTCCTCCCTTTTTATGAAGTGCTTATGTGGCTCACAAAAAACTTTCCTGCTTCGGGGAAAACGAGCAGTCAGTTCGCACCAATGAGGTACATACGTACAAGCTTCTCGTTATAACAAAACGTGCTGCTGCAGTTGTACAACATGCACAGATAATGATGATCATCCAACACGAGAGAAATCATAGTCTAAGTTGATTATATTTGGACTAACGTGTAGTATCGTCCACAAATGCAAAGCTATACCTTAATGGAAAGTACATGTTCCTCCCTTTTTATGAAGTGCTTATGTGGCTCACAAAAAACTTTCCTGCTTCGGGGAAATACTGTATCGGAGACTAGCAGGACGGAAATAACTTTCAGTTTTAGAGAAAGTGTACTGATTTTTGCTACTTTATTTATGGAAACAAGTTCAGTGAGTGTATGTAAAATAAGTAACGTTTGTACATACCCAGAAGTAAAAAGTATAAAAACAAAGATACTTTATATGCATTTATAATACGCACCTAGTATATAATATGTGCATGGACGTCCTTTGTACTTTCAGTTTTATTAGGCATTGTCCTCTTTCATCCGTAATAGTCCCTCTGTTCATAGCCCTTTTCCTACTCTGCCTCCAGTTTTTCACTTTCCCTCTAAAGTGAAGCTAAACGCTAAAGATAAAAAGATTTATGTGCCATTCAACCTACCAGCACGTTTATCTTTTTTCTTCTATTTTCTCCCATTTGTGCGTGGGCATGCTGTCGAATTCATGAGAGAAATTGAGTCATTTATATTCATGCATAATTAATTCAATTAATCCTGTCTTTTGCACAGACAGCTTGAGTTAAAAAGCTTGGATTTTCTTTGCGAGCACGTATACACACAGCGACAAGGAATTATGTTCAAATTCAATTAATCCTGTCTTTTGCACAGACAGCTTGAGTTAAAAAGCTTGGATTTTCTTTGCGAGCACGTATACACACAGTGACAAGGAATTATGTTCAAATTCAGAGAAGTTTAAAACATTGCATTCATCATCAAAAGTAAAAACTTCTTTACACAAGCTACAATCGTGTTACACAGATTTCAACGTTTAACACATTTTCATCCTATGCCATTCATTTAACTTTATCCTTTTACCTTCATTTTTTTCGTACTTTTCATACATGTTTTATAAATGGGAGAACATGTAGAAAAGACATAATTTTTTAAAGTTACCTATTTTTTAGTCAGCAAAAAAAATGTGAGAATGCAGGCATGCGTGCTAATTTGAAGATGCAAAGAGTAGAAAGAGAAGCTGACTAACCTCTTTTACTGATGATGGTGATTAAGGGAAAACCTACTAGTGAGTATTTTGGGTATATACCTTCAGTGTTCCAAGCACCGGGTCGCTTACCATACTTACATACGTGCAGCCGTTATCAAAGATGTAGGTCACCCCAACACACCAGTAAAGTCAACTCGCTACAATGGACGATGGCATGAGAATGAAGAGGAGGAAAATGGAAATGAAAAAAAGATTTACGAGAAGAGAGGAGGAAAGGTTCGCAACTGCATTTTTTTCAATGTTGCTCAGCAAATGAGTGAGTAGAGTGAGAACTGGTGATAACAAATGAAAGCCATAATTCCGCCACTGAAAGCTGCGTGCAACTGAGATTTTTTCTCGAATACGAGATGAGAATTAAGGGTTTTCTTTCACATTTCTCATGCGATTACCGCTAAAACCACATGAAGAAGGAAAGCTTTTTTTTCAGGCTACGTTAAGTAGGAGGATTTTGAATAAACCGCGACATTTTCGTTAAAAAAATGTAACTTCTTTCATTTTTGCTGGTTATACTGGAGAATGGATGCAGGAAGATGGAGGGAACGTGACTAATTGCTAATTAACCCATCTTTTCTTTAACCATCATGGCATATAACTCCAAAAGTACACAAACACTCGTCTATAGTTTCCGTTGAATTAGGACACAAGTAAGATGTTGGAGTGTAGTAGTGTGTCAAAATGTGTACCTATGTAAATACAAGCAACATTTCTCTTCTTCAACTTCTTGACTCATTACGTACACAAACTAGGATTACTGCCTCCAGAGAACGTACTATGAGAATTCATGAAGGTAAGGACTGTTATCAGTAGGACAGGTAGTAAACTTATTGGTACACACACATAATATGCATAATGAACTAGAACTAGTTGTCCTAGTTGTGTTACACAAAAACATCAATTGCGTATTGTCGCGAAATCGAAAGTAAAGAGGGGCCAAATCAAAAGCACGTACGCGAGTGTTGCTAGTGGCTGTCACGTACGACGATTCACCTACATTCAACTAAAATGTAAAAAGAACGACGAATATGACATGAAGCACGTTTATATTCTCATCAGACGTAACAAATACAAATTTCTGGGTTTACAATCAAGAAGAAAGTTTTAGCGTTTGGGGTAAAATGACTAAATATTTGAAAGCGAGACACTAAAGTGTAGATTTGTAAAATGAAAATGTTCTTTAGAAGTTGGAGCATGAAGATAAAGTCTGCTTAACTGCCTTTGTGGCTTACATTACATTGTTAATTTTCCTAAATTTTGGAGATTCATTCGCTATGTAAACATTTCGTAATATTCATTAGCACCGCTGCTGGCTAAACAGAATTGTATTATAAATAATAATTTTAAGTACTTTTTAGACAATCAGACTAACGATTTTAGCGATACATTTAGTCAGAAACGCAATTTTAATACATCAACTTAATGGCTTGAGAAGTTGATGTAAAAACTTTACACTAAATGATTTAATAACTTTTGAATGCTTTGGCTCATTCTAATGGAATGAGTGGGGGGATATGGAAATTTGGAAAACGAATGGAAATGGAGGGGCGTTGGGCAATGAGAGATGCCAAGAAATCTCAATTAATTTATCAAAAAGTTTGCTTATAGATTCTGTACTACACTAGTAGTATATAATGACTGACTTTATGCGAGCATGCATTAAATATTCCACTAGTTAGCTACTATTCTCTGAAATAGTTCCCTTTTCATAAAACACGTACATTCATTCCTCCCAACACAATTTCACCACAATCTACTCTACAATTTTTGTGTAATGAAAAGTTTTACCGTAGCTTGTCCAATGTTTACTGTTGAAATGGAAATTGAAGTAGTAAGTAATGTACTTGTAATGGTAAATAAATTACTTTTATTTTTTTTAGACTGAAGAGAACTTTTTACTACTTTCACTTCACACATTAGTACGTCGCACCACCAGTACAAAAATGTCCTTTCTTATAGTCAAGAATAGAGTGGCAGGCAAGATGAAATACAACTTTAAAATTTACATATAACAACAAAAGCCCTCCTGTCACAGCTTGGTACATATATGTATGGCTTGGCTAATTGGATTGATGTGTGTGTGCCTCTCGGCTGTTGGTTAGATGTGGGGGTGGCATTATTACTTATTGTTGGATTCTTCTGACATAGCATCCGTTCTATGAACTATTTACAAAATGTACCTAACTATGCATACATTTAGAAAATGTTGGTTATTTACTGTAGTCGTGTATGCATAGTAAAACGAATGCTACTGCTGATACTGAATTTTCCCTCAATTTTGCACAAAACCAAGGTGGAACATAAAAGCAGAGAATAGGGAAATCACATTTGCATAACATCAGCAACTATATTCCTTCACTGTCTTTTTACTTTTCTCCATTCACTTTATCCAATTTCAGAAACGTCTAAATAACTTAGGTATGTCTAGGTAAATTCATTTTATAGACAACGCAACACACTTACCCCACTCTGCCTGCACTCAAAAAGTGAAATAGAATGAATTTAGTATAAAAACAGTCATTGTATTCGACAGATTTCTGTTGCAAAGCACAGTCAGTCTCGCATCCTGTCATTTACTTTTGTTTGTAATTAATCAAGGAGAAAGGTTTCCTTTGAAAGGCTTGATGCGTTTTCATTTCATTTTCCCTTCCCGACAAATAGTAATACATATACCTGCATGTGAATTAGTACAAATAAGTTCACAAACTACCCATCTGCATGTACATACGTATACTGTAAGTTATATATAGTACCTACTTGCTGCCTGTGTGCTTTGCATATTTT
The DNA here is from genome assembly GCA_027743805.1 of Lepidocyrtoides sp. E14. Lineage (NCBI taxonomy): Eukaryota > Metazoa > Arthropoda > Collembola > Entomobryomorpha > Entomobryidae > Lepidocyrtoides > Lepidocyrtoides sp. E14. The sequence continues at coordinate 9,125 of JAHZMZ010000915.1, forward strand.
GTGAGCATTCTTTCAATGTCATGTATTTTCATTAGCAAAGTGTCTAACTGAATCCACGTAATATTTCAAATTCCAGACCGGAATATCTAATCAAGTCTCCGTTTGTTGTATTTTGATATGTGCATAGTTATTATTAATAAAGAATAAAACAAACTGACGATGAAAGCAATTCATTAAAACAAGAAGATGAGAATCGATCCTCAGTTTCCTTTTCCTACTTGCTGTATACATAAATCCACCTATATTTATTTGCAATATAGTTTGATGAGCATTGAGGTAGAATGATGATGGATGACGTGACTGGATAATTTAACCTGGAGCCATATGACATCATGTCAAATAACACCACCAATATCATCATCATCTTCCTGGTCACATCTCCTCATCTTTTATCAACATGGTCATGCTACGCATACAGAGAGTACCCTTGCTTGTCACCTTCTGTTAGTGTGTCTCTATCAATCAGTCTTGATTGGATACACACCTTTTGGTGTTTTCCCACTTCCCCCTATATATCCGTATTACCACACGGGAAAATTTATAAATCCTATCATCATATATATTTATGTATGTATATCTACATCACTTCCTATTCATATGAGTAAACAAACGATTCTTGGCTTAGAATATATTTCTTGTATTAGTAGGTTCTTGGGGGAGAAGAGATCATCTTTCAAGTGAGAAATTTATTTTTTCCTCCGGGTCGATAAACTAATATTCCCAACCCAAACAGTGGAAAACGAGGATAACCATAAGATTCCAAACAAAACTGGCTAGTAAATAAGCTTTATATAATATGGAAACATCACCTCGTCCAAGAGTGGTACGTCCATACTCCATTTACCACGCCACATCATAGCCACCAGAGACAACTTTTTCATTACACTTTGTTGAGAAGGTGTAGTGTAACTAGTTAACAGTACTAGGACAAAGTACCGAGTGGTAGTAGTAGTAGTAAGCAAGAGGGAAAGTGGTAGGCCAATAAATTTCCTTGTCTGGTCTATTCCATTGTGCGTACAAATATCTACATACATAACCGTACATACACTTACTCACCAAAAAAAATATAGTAAAGGCCAGAAGAGTGCGACTACTTTGTAAGAAAACGTATTACTGTATCAGCCTTTTAATACCAACACGAACGTGCTCTAGTCCATTCTATTCTCTTGAGCAAAGAAGAAAGGATAAAGTAATGGGGATATTTTGTATTTTTTTTCTTTTCGTTTTGTCTCTCTTACAGTTTTATTATACCTTTTTTTCTTTTGCATTTATAAAGCCAAAGTTTTGGTCAAGGAGAAGAATAAGGAAAGATGATTCTCTTTTTCCTGCGTATATATACACTTTTTATAAGCTGTTCATGTTTACAAAGATGTGAACGCGGCTAGACGGTGTGGGTCTCTTGGATTGCGGTATGAAATGGCATTTATAAGTGAACCTGTCACTAAACTTTTATCGCTTGAAAACACACACACACACACACACGCTGCTACTGTCTGACTCTCCCTCTATTCTCTTCTTACTTTTTTTCTTTCTTAACTTTAACCAAACAAAAAAGTGATTTTTTTAAATGTGCCGTTTTTTCTTTCAGGCTTTTGTGGATGTGTGGTGTGGGTTTAAAGAAATTCTCAAACTTTAAGTAAGCTCACTACCAGCAGAGCGAGATAGAAAGAAAGAGACAGAGGAGTATTGAACCATGAGTTATTTTCAGCTAGACTACGGTGTGAGAAAATCCAGTTTTCATTGGCTTTTTTTTACATTTTCGGTAGCGCGTTTACAAAAACAATTTCAAAATTCAAGAAAAACAGGATAAAAGTTGTAAAATCCACAATGGTGATGAGTAAAATAGGAGTGTACACATACTGAACAAAAAAACAGCATTGCATTTCTCAGTGGTAACTCGGTCCGTTTTCCTTTTTCCTCTTTGGTGCGAATACCATTTTCTAAAATCTGAAAACAACCTAGTTTTTCTTAAACTAAAAGTAGAAACAGAGATCCAGCTTAAGAGATACATTTTTGGGGACTTTTCTTGTTTAAAAATAAATATTTGGGCGTATCTCCATTAAATATGCAGTTGGATCTGTCCAAAAATCTAGGTTCAACAAAACCCATCCTCCTCTTACTACAAAGGAAAAAGGAGAGTCAATGTAGGGGAAAAATAAGGTCATATCATACAGTGACACTTACCCTGAACCCGTCTGGAATACAATCATTATTATTATCATTGAAACGCATCTCTTCTCTCTAGAACGTATTTCACAATAGAGAAACTGTTTAGTTTTTACTATTTATTTATGTCAATGTCGACAAAAAGGGCTTTTTCGTTTCTTTGTCAAGTAAACTGTCAAAATCAATTTGCTATTCCAGTTACTCTACCAAACTTTCAATGCATATACCCAGTTTACTTTTCCTTTTCTCTCATTTTGTAAGTCAATCACATGTCAAGCTTCCTGTTTTTGCACTTTGTACAAAGAATTCATGACATTTGCGAAATACTGAAACAATTTTAGTTGTACACAGAGGGTTCCAAAATTTTGTTTGGTTCATTGTTATCCAAACAGATCTTTTGGCGTTCCCGTCGTTTTCTCTAGCAGATGAGACGTCCTTAAAGCTGTTCTAGCTTCGATCCACTCATTTTGTAAACTGTTGTGCTTAAGATTATAATAACAGCAGTGTATTTGGAATTAATGTGTAGGCATGTATTTTATCCTTTTCCGTCATAATTTTTAATCAGTGTATGTTTATAAATGAATGTAATTTGCAGACAAATTAGTGGTATTCCTTTAATGATTGTATGAGCACGGAAAAGCTAATACTTCATCTCTTTAGTTCTCCTTTTATTGAGAAGACATCAAAAAGCAATATGGTGGGTAGTAGATAGTAAATGTGAACATGATAACATGGAACATAAGTTTTCAGAAAAGGCTTTGAAATTTATTCCTTCATACTTTCTCTCTTTTCCATTTCGTCATATATCTATTCTATTTACCAGGGTATCTTTATCTTTCGTCATTATTTACTGACTTTTTTGAAACTTTCCGTCACTTATTCCCGAGGGGATGCTACAGTAAAGTATCTGGAGAGAGAGAAGCTCTTTCAATCCGCCGGAAAAACAGAGTGAATTGCGCTTAATGGCTCAAACGTTTTTTGTGAGTTTTCATATGTGTGTGTATCTTTTATGTATATTAAAAATACAGTTGTCGTCATTATAACTGCAACAAAGATACTATGATGTCCAAAGTGACTTTATCCTTACTTTTCTTTTTTTAAAGTTTTCTTTCCTCCGAGTGAAATCGAAGATAATGTCAATATAGAAGGAGAAATTTTAAACAGTTGAAAGGAAAACTTTTTTCTTTTCTTTATTTATCTTTTTTTGCTCAATGACGATTCTCTCTTTGTTTGACCTTTTGACTCCGATTCATGTACATATTTATATGTAGCATGTTGAGCTCCTTCTCACTTTCCCATCTATATGTGAACACATTTTAGTGAGCTGACTAGTCTCCACTTCAGCTTTTTTTAAACTCTGTGCAGCCGAAAGTTCAACCAGGACAATAACAACTCACTTTTAGTGGCCTTTGACTTTCTCTGTTTTGTCCATAAACACATACATAATTACAGGGTACGACAGTTCAAGCCCTTTTATTTATTTGTCTTGTATGTGTGTATTATGTATTTACATACATTTACTAATAAAAAGAATCTATAAAAGTAAAACTTTAGTTAGTTGTACAATATAGAATATTTATATTGCATAATAAACTGCTTGTGGAGAGATCATTCATTAAAATTTACTGTCATTTACTTTTTGGTATTAACAACTTAATGAATTAGTACAATATGTCTACTAATTTCTCATACCACGAAATACTAATAAAAACTTCAGCACTCGTACATTCGATTTTTGTGCATTATTATGTTAGCATTACTCTTTGTCTGTTTCTGCATCAGCGTTGTCGTGAAACTGCAAATGACGTGACGTAGGCATTTTATGAAAAAAAAACAATCTTTTTGAACAAGTGGTAAGGCACGTAACAGTCGTAAAACTTTTTACCACTGCTTGCATGATCAGCGCTTTGAATATAAAGTTGGGATAAAGAAAGAAACTACACACAGAGTGACAGGAGCGTATATAAAGAAGGAGAAACCAATAATAATCATAAAGTATCAAACTTTTTATCATTCTCTTTTCTTTTCTACTAACATCACATGAATAATATTTGTAGCTTTTATTATTTTTCTCACTAAATTCTTCTTTCCCGTTTTATTATCACGTTCTATTCACTGTTCACATTTTTTTATGCTGTAACACTTTCATCTTTTATTTGTTTCCTTCTTCTTTCTCTTTTGTGATTCTTCATCTGGTTTTGATGCAACAATATCACTAAATATCAGTATTGTCTGTCAGTCATGCAAGCCAAATGAGTTGGAAATGTTACGACTGAAATACTTACAAATCTTTTTATTTTCTCCATTGAATAAAAAAACTGTGCACCACTGGCAGCACCAGCATTCTATATACTATCCTTACATTACTCTTTAAATTTACAATGATCTCATTCTTTTTTACGGGATAATGGGCACCCCGTCGCGTGGCGTTGGCATATTTTGTAGGATGAAAAATGAATATTATGACGAAAAATACATATGTGCATGGTGAAATATGCAGTCATTAGATTGAAATGAGGTTTGTAAAAGTGAAACAACCAGAAAGCAGTGGAGGAAAAACACGACAATTACTTCGTGCCTACTCAAAGTCATATCATGAATCATCATTACTGAGCATTGCATAACAAAACTGTCATTGTGATTGTGTAGTATGCCATATTATTTCAATACAAATTCTACGATTATTACCATTGCGCAAATCTTCTCTAAAACAGGAAACGTAACTAGTTTGTGAACAAGCTTTTTTTCCCAAAAGTTTTCCAAAAGTAGGAAAGGCAAAATGTTAACAAATAAAAACGTTTTATTGTCAACTTTACTGCTGACTCTGAAATTATTTGTAAGTATTACTACTACGTTATTATGCAATTCTGTTGTTGTCGTTAGTCGCTTTGACAAGTACATATAATAGCATGAATGCCCATACAGGGATCAATTTAAAAAGAAATGTACAGTGCGTTATAGTTCATCGTTATTGTTCTATCTTCTTGATTGTAAAATCTTTGTTTTAGCCAGAAATTCAGTCCTTAGAAAAAAACCCCAAGCAAAGGAGCTCATCTCACGTTTCATCAAACTTTTTACTGAAACAAATGATGCTTGAACAAAATAACAACAATATGATAAATGAAGGGTTTTCCGTTTGTCATCATATTAAACTTCCACAAACGTACGTTTGTATAAGATGCACTTGTTGTAGAGAGGTACATTCAATTGAGATAACTTTCTAACAATAATAAAAATGACAATTTCAAATAAATTGCTTCACTGTCATTTTATTTTAAAAAAAAAATTGTTCCAGAATTTTGATAGTAATGTTTACTTTTTCAGTTGTTTTGCAGCTTTGAGCCTTTCCGGTAGCAAAAAAAAGCGAAAAAATAACAACGCGACCATGTAGAGAAAAAGGGACGAGAAATAGGGCTGTAAAAATAATATGATCAAGATAATGGAAGTTAAATGATGTCAGCCATTCCATAAGAATAGAGCACTGCACCATCATCATTTCAGATAATGTTCCTCAACTACTCCAGTTAGCATAGTTTGTCTTGTCTTCTCTCATTCAGTACACATTCATTATTACAACGAGAGAATGGGTTAGTTGATGATGGTGATGATGATGATGAGAGAGAAGACGAGAGATGGGCATAACGATAAAATGAAGAAAGCTTTTTCTTCATTTTGTCTGTCGACAGCTCTTACTCATATACACACCCAAACACATCTCAATTTATCCCCCTTCTGACTTTTCATCTTCCATCTAATTCATTCATTCTTCACTGCAGCAAGCAGCTTATATTACAAGATCACAACGACAAGTGTACAAAAAGATAGTGGCTATCTATGTATGTATGTGCATGCATATATGCATAGGTTACAGGGAGTAGACTAGCAAACATACATACTAAGACGAATATAATGCAGCAAAAAACCAAGAACTATAATATCCTCACGTCAGAAAAGGGAAAAAGTAGATGAGAACAATTCTCATCGTGAGAATGACAGAAAATGAAGACGGGAAAGAAAATAAATGACAGAAAAAAAAGGAAAGCTCCTGAGTGTTCTTCTTCCTGTAGATGTACTTTCTACTTTATTTACCATTTATCAATACACACGTACTCCATACTTGTCTTCATGACCATCTAGATAGACAGAGAGAGAGAGAGAGAGAGAGAGAGAAAAGACGTCTTTAATCTTCAACTTCACCATAATGCTCATCTTTCTTTTTTCCCATGACGCTTTCAACTTTCTCAGACACAGAGCGGTCATTTTTCTCTCAACGAAAATATATGAATGTTTGCATCCGTACCACAGGACATACCAAGAAAAGCATTCATGTGACTACAATACCATACTTTGTAGGTATACTTGTATGCATTTATATCTATTTGGTTATTTTTTACTCTGATGGACAGACGGACGGGCAGTCAGGAAAAAATGACTTTACCATTTACCATCCAGTTCCGTATTTTTGTTCTTTAACAAACTCTTTGTATCCTACATGTACTCTTTAGATTCTGCTACTTGTAATGATTCCACTCGAACAACTTAGCCAGTCAGTCTCAATCAGTCGAAACGTGGAAATTAATTCACTAATCCGATTTATTGGAGAGAGCGTTAGTAGAAGATGTGTGTGTGTGTGTGTACTTCCTTAAAAAACCACGGACTAAGCTGCTCAGCAGTATTAAACCCAGGGAATTTTTTATCATCATGAGAAAAGTCAAATACGAGCAGACAAGGAAGAAAAGTATCAAGCCAATCCAATGCCACAGCCAAAAAAAAACTTTCTAAGAAAAGAAGAAGAAAAAGAGAAAAAAACACAATCTTGAAATACGAAACCCATTCTACCTCCACTCGAGACTTTTTTTTTCTTAATAGAAAAATACGGTGTTGTAGCTCGGTTCACTTTAAGCCAACCAAAATCCAACAAAATGTGTGCAACGGTTGCCTTTCTGAAGATGGTTTCCTCTTTCTCTGTCCCTTCAAATCATCGATGAACGTTTGGGCACATGTCTATTTTGAATTTTATACTGGGCAATAAATATATTGTATATATTATTTCATACATTTATAGAAATACAAAAGCATTATGTCATGTCCTTTTGCCTTTTTTCTTCCGGAGTGATCCGACTGAATCGTTTTTCCCGTTGTTTGCTAGCTGGTGCCCCAACTTTTCTCTCGCATCAGAAAACCATATTGTGTTCCGTATACCTTCAACTCTACCAATCTTTATCCTTTTGTGTGGCATGTATGTATACAAAAAATGCTGAGAAAAGAATTTTACTTGCTACATTCAACTGTCGATAGATTCGTTGCTCCGGCCAATGCTGCGCTTACAATGCCCATCTATCCTGTTGGATTTTGGTTACTCTAGATTTCTAGTTATTTTTTTCCACTATTCCCATTTCTCTTTCTCTCTCTCTCTCTCTCTTGTAGCTTATTCGTCTGACTGCAGAGCAGTACTTTGTACTTATGTACTTTCTATCCTTGTTTGTCTACTTTCATTTCCTCCTTTCTCTCTTGGGTATTAAGATGACCAAAAGGAAAAAACCAGATGGATGGGATTGGAAAGGAGTAAAGAGGAATAGAATGATGTAGTGCGAAACTATGTTGTAGTTTTGATAGTAACTTTTCCAGAGGATCATGCTCGCCCAGGCGAATGTAAGTGTAGCTCCACCGGTCAGTTTACTCATTGTGTGTGTATGTTTGCCGTGCTTGCTTCAACCAAAGCAATACCTACACACTGATACGTCCATGCCATAAAGCAAACAGACAGCATGAAATATTACAAGGAAGACTTTGTATTATGCTGCAGTAGATTTGGCTCAAGAAGGGTACATTTGTCGCTGTGTTCGAAACGTGATCAAGTGCTATTGCATATCCTGCTGCATTACAGCGTAACGACCGAGTGTGTTTGGTATGCGATGGTGCTTTGGTGAAAGTTGATACGACAGAAAGTTGTGAGATGTGATGGCACACCGTAAACACACACGTCAGCTTGGAAATAAGTGGGATTGTTGAGACAGAATGCTGTATGAGTTTAGGTGAAGCAAGCGGGAAAATGCATAGGCTTCAATGAATGAATGATTTTTCCAGAGTTGTGCAGCGACGAACTTGAAGAAGATAACTTTCCGCGTGACCAAGAATTATGGAGGTACTTATTACAGTTCGGCACAGCAAATCCATTTGGGCATTTTAGTTGGAAGATGGGTTCGAATTTCGTTTTGTATTCTATTCGCTGATATCTCGGAATATCCCAAGACATCATGCGTAGATGAAATTGTACACCTGGATGGAAAAATCGTGTTGGGTGGAGAAGCATTTTCTAAAAAGTGTAAGTATTTGCTTTCCTTGTCAATACTTATTATTTGATGGCATTGAACTTGTCTATGTTTGTATAAGTGAAGTGAATGGTAATACACTCCTCTTTTCAGTTTCTTTCAAAAATTTTACTGTATTATGTATTGGTTGTCGTGCCCTATAACTTTGACATAAAATGGCATATAGCTACAATATTATAAGGATTAAATGTGTACAAAACAAAATAGACGTAAAATTGGCTTAATGTAATTGGGTTTCGTGAGGTTTAGAAATAATATTAAAATATTGAATACTATTGATACACCGTAGTTTGCTACGCGATATGGTATAGCGCATTTCGGAGAACATTATACGCTCACATCATTATCTCGCAAGAAATTTCTCTTTCTGAGACTTTCATCTTCTTTTGGGCAGCTTTCCAGCATTTTCACGTTTGCATACTCACATAAAGCATTGCCGTATATCCTCAAGTGTTATTCTTCAAGTGTGATAATTTGCAGTCACACTAACGACAAGTCTTACATACATACCTACACCTTAAAATTCCTGCATATAAAAAGTTTCTGAAAAAAAGATGTGCACAATTTATTTACGCAACTTCAAACCTTTCTTTTATTTTCTAGTCACCGAGTTTAATAATAAGCAAGACTACCGTACAGAGATCTCCGTACGTGCTTCCATTCTCTTGTTCTGCAATGTTAACGATGATATGCACTATCTATATACATATCTGCTATACGTTCCTACGTTTGTTTACTATGCACACTCGCATCCTCAAGAAAGATAAGCTGAAAGCATCTGCTCATTCATGCTTAACAATGATGATGACTGCGATGATAATAATAATAATGGCGTGTGCGTTATGTGTGGAACAAGCAATAAGAGGCAGGAGCAAGCATTACTTTTACTTTCCTCTTCCACTTTCTTCCTCTCCCTCACTTTTGATACGTAAGTATAATCTATAGACGGTAAGACGGTGGTGGCGGCGGAAAAAGTGCCAATGCATCAGACTACCAGATTTTTTGTTTGCTTTCTCCTTCCTTTTTCACCTCTCGCTTTCTCAACCACCAATGTTTACTACTGTACTGCATTCAAAACAACTATTCCTTACTTTATCGCCATAATATTCCCTTAATATTACAAACTAGAGTACAAACACAAACAATTTGTTTTTAGGCATATTATTATTATCATTATATATTCGGGTGAAAATGGTATTCTCTACAACGCGATATTTGCACTTGAACCAGCCAAGTTGTTTTTAAAGTACAAACTATACAAAACACCACGAATTTCAACAGTGCTGTAGTGGGGAGCGTTACTATTCCCTCATGTTATTTATTTATGAACCACACATCTTACAGTAGTACCGAGATTTTCCAGAAAATATGCTTATGTGTCTGAATAAAAGTTGTAAACATAAATATTATCTTGTGTGCATTCAAGACCAAACCAAATGGTGGTATGCAAGCCGTACGTGTGGTGTGTTGAGTTGTTTAAGCCTTCTTGCGTATGTATATCTCTCCTGCGGGATCCGGACAAGTGAAAAAACACGGCAGACGCATATATGTACATTTATAAGTTGATGAAAGAGAGGAAAGTTTTCGGTGAAAAAAAATATGTGCATAATATGTACAAATGTATGCTTGGACTTTTTTTTTCTTTTTTTTCACTGTAGTTTTGGGAGAGAGGGAACGGGGAGAATTGGATAGAAAAACAGAGAAAGAAGAAGAAAGTAAACAAGATCTTTTTCCTGTAATCATAATAAACAACAAAGCTCCTCTCCTCAGCAGCGCAGGGCAATAGTTAACATAAATTGTACAAGGTAATATCATAAGGGCTCATCCTCTTGCTGCAGATAAAAATAGGCAGTGTGCTTGCTTGCACATATGTTTTGTGATGCGGTGCGTCATATAGGTATACAGTCTTATTTCCTTTACATTGTACAGAAATACATAGTTTTGCTGTATGCTTGAGCTGGGATCAAGCACTGCACACTGTTGTGTATGTACACATATTCATGGAGTATTTATGATCGTTGAATGTTGAGAATCAAGAGGAATAGTTGATGGAAAAAATTAACAGGTTTTCGATTCAGTCTCCCGTTTGCATATTTTTCGTTTGGTTTTTTATATGCTTAAAAACTTTATAGTCGACATTCCCAAAAAAAATAATAGCATTCCTATTTCCCTCCCACTCTCAACCAACAACGAACAAACGTACATTCCATCAGAAGGAAATTGAAGATAAAGAAGAGGCACTAAAGAATAAAAGAAGAAAACGAAAGAGATGACAAGAGAAAAGGAGAAAAATCGGTTCTTTTGTATAATTTAAACGAGTTGATGGTTTTGATGTGAACTGAGCTATTGTCATTGTTGTCCTCGCCATCGTCATCTCTATTCACTTCTCTGTAGTCTCTTTCTTTCAATTTCTCTGTGTGAAATATACTATTGTATTGTGCAATTTCATGTTATTTGAGGATGATGATGACGGAGGAGTAGTAGTATTGTGTTATTCTGTTTGTTACGTAATTCTATTCAGTTCTTTTTGTGTTCTATACAAAAAAAAATATAAGTACCGAATATGTATACAATATTATGCCTATGCTTCAATGCTCCTTTACCGCTACTTTAATATCATTACTGTTCAAAAACAGGCACAATCTTGTAGATGGCCACAAAATGTTCTTATTTTCCTTAAATTTTCATATATGCTCATATCAAGTGATAAGAATGATTCTCAGTAGAATGAATGAATGAATAAAATGAGGGTTTGTCTTGAGATTGTCTTCTAGTGCTGTTTTGCTATTTATTATTATTTTCTCTCTTTCTTTTGCTCTTTGAGGGGGCTTTTGTTAAAAAAATAAAGACATTTTGTGTAGTTATTAGTAGCACCGACCGTTTCCCACCCTAAACTGATCCAGAATTTCAAGCGCGACGACAATATGCAGCATTATACAATAAAACAGCAGCATGGTGGATTTTTCACTAAAAATAGAACTTTTCTTCGTAGCCGTGAAGAGGAAAGACTACAGAGATTTCACAACAATCATTCATTCAAAAACCTTTATATTATAAAAATGTAAGAACATATATGTACATAATAAATATATGAAACGGTTAACGGTGACAAAAACTGAGAATTTCAAGAGGTGGTATTTGTGGTGGCTGAAAAATGGTAATAACATGGCGAGTTTGCAAACTGTATGTACCAGCATCTATACTTTATGTTGGATTTTGTTTGTTTGGCTGGGAAAAGAAAGTAAGAAAGAAGAAGGAAATGGACAGAAAAAGGATTACTGTTATTTTTTGTGTTGACTGAACTTTCATTAATCCACGTTGGCAGATTTTTCGCTTTCTCTTAGAGTCAGAGCCAGCTAGGTTTTTTTTCTGTTTCCTTCTGCTGGTTATACTACTGGCTTCATGCCAGGTTGATTGGCTTGTTGAGCTTCAACTGAGTGAGTGAAAATGTGCATTACACCTAATTTCAGGCCTGATCGTCATATTGATACTGTATTGTGTATTCAAACTAAAAATATTAAGACCATATACAAAAGTGCTTGTACACACACAAATATACACTAGTACAATGTATATACCTACACACGACTAAAAACCACATGGTATTCTGAAACAGTTGGTCCCACAAACACTATATAGTATATATATATCCGTAGCATGGATGGATGAATTGTGTGAGTCTTGATCCAATCAAGTAATCAACAGGAGAAAGAGGACATGTGCAGGCACAACTGCACATGACAATTGTCTCAATTCTAAACCTCTTCTGCAGTTTACTGCAGCACTGTAAGTGATAAACTTAAAAAATCTAGTACTCCAGCCGTGTATTGTTTTTATCACATTTTTTCTAGCCTGAGAAGTTAAGCAACTGAACAAACAAGTTGACAAAGGAAAAAATGGGAAACTCTAAATATTTCGTGTCTTAAATACATAAGTAAACGTATCGTATAATATTAAACTCAAAAGACCTCTAAACTGTATCAAGTATCTCTTCCATTAACAAACGTTTATATGAGAGTCTGTAATGTACATACGTGACAATATTAATGCAGTACTGCTGCTACAATGAAACCCGCTGAAGATGATATGTATATGTGCAGATTACAATGGGTCTTAATATTTCTCTTTTGCTGTTGGGAACATCGTACGACTTCTCTGCCCTCTTTTTTAAAAGAAGTGAGGAACCCATCCAATAGATGAGCATAATGGAAGTAAAATATTAAATGCTCTTGTTTCCGTTGATTATTGCTCTTTTGGCCTTGATGGTTGCTTTCTTTCTCTTTTCCCCTCATTTCAGCAGATATAACTGCTAACTACAGACATACAGCACTTGTAGTTCACAAACACGATCAAGTCAAGCCTGGGCCACATGGTCACGAGAAACATTATTTTGTAGGGTTCATCATAATCATATTTATCTTTTCCTATTGCCTACGCAAACTACACTACAGATAAAAGCTTTAAGCATTGTTCTTAATGTTTCAAGCATTTTCTAAGAATTCGCAAGACGCAACCATCGTCTTATCATAACCATATTATATTTTTATGAATAGCTATTTCCTCCCGTTGCGTTCAGCTCTTCTGAGCCCATAGACAAATGCTATCTTTTGCTTTCACTTTTATTCTTTCTAGTCGTTTGCGCATTATTAATGCTGCATTAGTTCTGCTACTGCCACCATTGCTTCTACTTAGCCTGTTTTCCATAAAAGTTGAGTATAATACAAGTGGCAGCGGCACAAAAACATGATTTCTTAAGCACTTCAAAGAAGCACTTTAAACATGCCATGTATACCTATGTAATTTTACCGTGATGCCGACTGCTGCTCTTACGAGCATCCTATTTAAGTGCATTATTTTTTGGCAGATTATAGACTTGCCCTATTTACCATATAAACAAGACGGTCTGGTTGAGCCGCAGTCGCAAGGCGATTAGGGAACAGAAACCATATGTACAGTAATAAAAACGCGTTAATACAGAAACTAATGCTGACGATAAAATCGAGATGAAAAGAATGCATCCTTCCTTTTTGAATGACCATCAACATCAACCAGCAATATGAGCGAAAGTAACAAAAGGTATTTGTACCACAACAGCACACACATTCCGACACCACATTTTGCATCCTCTCATTCCTTTTATACAGGCACACACCCACATATTTTTAACCTTGTGGTAAGTGTGATTTGTTGTAAGTGCACGTATCCTTTCTCGATTTTCTCTCTGACTGTGAAATGGGAAGAAAGATGGCTTGTGTGGGAAAAAACTAGGTTGGTCTTTGGCTTTGGCAGTACGATCACATTAGCCATTTTCCACGTTTCCCTCTGGCAGGCATATAAATACATATGGATACTTTTCTTTAAATCTACCTTGCTCTGCTTTTTTCCTATTATATATTAAATGGCTACAGAAATGCATCCGGTGTTTTATGGGATCCAATTTTGACTTTGTAGCGAGAATGCAAAGCAGATTTCAGTAGATTCAGGCCAAAACCCAAAGAATCCCGAGAAGAAGCGGCCAACACAATGGAAAAAGTAGGAAAGAGAGAGAGACTGGAAAACGAGCAAGGATCACGAATGGGTGAACGATCATCATCAACATCAGGAACAGCCTTCTCATCGTCTTGACAAAACGAAGGCAATAGAAAAGAGAAAACTGAAGATAGACTGCCTGCCTGCCTTGTACTTAGCCTGTCTTGTGGTGAAAAGGCTACTCGTATATGGAGAAAGCATGCAAAAAACAAGACTGCCATTTAACTATGTGAAGTGAAGGCCTATATACGTTATTCCCATTAAATTTTTTCTATCTGACTGAAGGCTTCTGCTATGATATGTATTATTGCAATGACTATTGCATAATGAAAAGGCACATCGGAATGCACGCTGCTGCATGCTCGACCAACAAGTCAGCAAGTGTCAAAGAGAGGAGGAATATGGTATTAAAGAGAGAAGAACCGTTTTTTTTTAGATAGTACAATAATATAATAGTAAAAAGGCTTTTTGTACTTTGAAAGGCATCGCAAAAATTGGAACATTTAACAATAACAATAGTCCTATATAGTTAGTGATAATAGTATTTAGATAAATGGGAAGAGAAAGTCTCTTGGACTTATTCAGTGCACAAAAAGAAAAAGTGGTCTATATGCAAGGTATAAAACCAAATAATAATAATATTGTATCTAGTATAAACATACGCTCACACATACAGATATACATACCTGCACTTTTGTTATGCGAATATAAATGCAATAGTAGAGTAGTTCAGAAACGTAAAGTGTTCTCTTCATTCATGAGTTCATACAGTCGGGTTTTGTAATGTCTTTGAAGTATATAGTAGTAGTGAAAGCACCACAAACAGAGGCAGCAGAAGCAGTTTTGTTGTATGTACATAACAATTGTGAGAAGCAGTGAAGCACGGTTTACAAAGCAGGGTAATATGACATGGCTCGTGTACTTTCTCCTCTACTTTTCTGGATCAATACTGCTGCCTTTATTAAACCAGCTGAAGAAGCATCTATCTACTCAAAGATATTTTCCAGAAATCTGTATATCTATAATATCAATATTACTGGTTATTATGATACCTTTTCGTTCTTGTATCTACATATTATTGCTATTGCCTTACTCTCTCTCTCTCTCTCTCTCTCTTTTAGCCATGCTCACATTCCATTACACATCATGCACTACTTGCTTTACTTTCTTGTGCTTATGTCTTTACTAGTTTTCCTCAATTACGTATACAAAGCGGGAGTGCATTCATTCAAAGGTGTACACTGGATTGTGAATATACTTTATTCTCTACGGAGAAAGTGAAGGAAATCAAGGGAGATATGCTGTCTCTCTTTTCAATACTGTTGTGCTGAACCATTCGATTCCACGATTTCGTTTTTCTCTTTTTTTTGGGTCTCTCCATCTAAACCGTTTTCATTTTTCGGTGTTCTCGGTGGTCGTGGCGGCGTCAGCGGGTGCTGTCGCCGTTGGTTTATTATCTCTTTCATCCCACGAGATTCAACAGACTAAACTGAACGTGTGAGGTGGTGGGATGACAGAAAATATATTATTTGCAAACACAAGTTTGCATAGTGTAGTACAATAAAATGTTATTCAGAGAGCAGGAAGAAGTGGGAGTCTGTACATGTTTACTAAAGTGTATTTCACTGGCAACATTGTCCTAGTCCACTACTTTCTCTGCCAACTGAAACATTTTGTACCATACAAAAATGCTTGAAATAATAATTGCCAAGTGTACCATGCTTTCGAAAAGTGTCTGGAGTTGAGTATAATGTTCTTCGGTTAGCAATTGAATTATCATTCTTCACCTGAAATTATGTAGGTTTTTACTTTCTCTTAAATAATCGTGGGCATGATGGACAAATATAATACGTGGGTGACTCTACATCTAAAAGAGCTTGCTTCCGAAAGTCGTAAAAGTGTTGCGCTACCTCAATTCTCAATGATGCAGTAGATTTAATATATTCCATCATTTTTTTCACTTTCAATGCATAAGCTCATACATTTACAGTGTGTGGGAGTAACCGACAGTTCACGGATCATGATTTTTACGCGGGGGCACCGTCAAGATTATCTAACTGGAAGGTGTCGGGGAGGGAAAAGTGAAATGAAGGAAGGCATGCTGACATGGTAGACATAAAATAGATAATATAAGAAACCTTGAGACACGTCAGCAATATTTTTTCCTTGGATTCTACAAAAATATGATTACAACTGAAGCTGGATTCTATATTACCCACTGCTACTACTTGTTGACCCCTACAAACGTATACTATCCTTTCCGTATGACGATAAGATTATGATGCTTATCTAAAATCCTAAATATAACAACGACCATATGTATATATCCGTTTCATATTATAATCTATATATGTTTTACATATCCCGTACACAAACCACACATTTCTCTATATTATGCTTGAGTATATAGGACTCAACTCAACGAAATTACATAGTACTGACGAGTTGCTTACAACACTTTCATTTTCCTTCCTACATAGTCAGCCAATAACACATCAAACACCACTGCAGCGACAACAAACAACATGAGCGGATCCTAGTTCCAAAAACTATCCACTTAGACCTTGTAATGTAATAGGGCCAAAGGAATTATGAGAACGATGCTGATGATGATAACGATAATAACAATATAACTTGCGGCAATAACGCTGCCTTTTCTTTGCTTCATGTTCCTGACATCCCGTTGGAAGTGCAGCTTACATTTTCAGACGCCTTGAAGCAACATTTATAAATGGTTACGACGTTTCTCCATGATTCTAAACTATAAACTCTCTACTGCACTTTACTAACGTGCACACTACTGTAAACTACAGACTACTGGGATCTGACCACGGCTTATCCCCGGTACACGAAGATAACCACACACACACACTCACATACGCAAAACCTTGATGTTGCTGATGCTCAACTCTCAGGGTAGATTGGTTTTTCTCCCAATGACAATAGCTCTACGTGATGGTACTACTACCAGTTTAGACTATTAGCTCAGAGAGTATAAAGAGCCCAGAAGTTTTTTTTTCTTTTCTTTTTTATCTATCTACAATAGTATGATCTTCCGTGCTAACAACGTACTCTCCAGGGTGTATAGATCAACCAAGTGAAGAGATCTTTTCTTCTTTTTTCTTAAATGAAAATATTTTCTTATTTTATTCTAGTTTTTTTTAAAGTGGCAATAGTTTACGTGTATGCATGTAAAAAAAAGTTTTTGCTTCTAATCTACCGCTATCACTGCCACCAGCCGATATACTGCGACATACTAAGATGAAATAACTAGTTTGCTAGTTCTCTAAAGATGCCTAAAAAAGTACAAAGTTACAACCTATTTATCCATGTATGTTTCTTGAGGAACAGTAGCAGTGGCGGTGGCGGCACAAGCAACAACAACAAAAAAGTTATGTGGTGGAAAGAATGTTTGAAGGGAAATGAATTGTTGTTCTTTTTATTATAACGTGCTGTTGTGTGGTCTTGGTCTAGCCGTTGATATTACTTATTACCTAGTTTGTTTTCCCTTCAGCGAGTAAGTGATGTGTACATATTTTTTGGGGAAAAGCAACAACAAATTTTCTTCTTCTGTTCCCGATTACCTCGTTTTCTCTCTCACTGTCTCTAACTCTAGACTATTTTTTGGATTGGTTGTGGAAGAGAGAGAGAGAGAAAGAGGAAATTTAAGTAAGAAAAAGTACAGAAAATGGAAAAGAATTTCCCTAGAGAAATGAGCACACAGGAAAAAGAAAGAAGAAAAATTCTTTACAGTTGATGCGAATACCGCCACACTATTTTGAATAAGAAATCCTTTTTTTTCATTTCGTGCTTATACGGAGAAAAAAAACCAAGGAAAAAAAATAGTTCCATACAAGAAGGATGAAAATCAAACAAAAACCACTGTTGCATACTCTGATGAACGAGGAAACAGAAGAGGATAATATATGGTCTGAGACTCTAGAGTGAGAAGAGGAAGTGGCTGCTAGGAAGGAAACTTTAAGAAAAAATCAACGAACCACGATAACGATATACTACTTATCTCTCCATGTATCCTCAAAGTATATATTAATGTAGTCTTGTGAGTTGGGAGGGAAAAAAATATTCACAGAGTATAACATACAACCCTTACGCGTACATTGGGTATGTAAACATTATCAAAAAGACGTTTTGTACTTGTAGATTCCATGGCGTGGACTTCTTGCTGGTATTGCCACCAGACAAAAAAAACTAATATACATTTTATATATATGTATATCTCCTGCTCAATTCATTTTTAGTGAGGGTATTCTGCATGTATGTACGATAAGATGAGATTGATATGGAGCAAAAAACTAGCTAAAAATACTATAGGAATTTATACACATAGTAGTGGACTGAAAGATACGGCAATGAAGGTCATGTGGTTGGTAAAAAATGCATGTATATAGTGTATCGTTAGAATGTGTAGGAAAGGGAGAAAAACTGAAAGTGCTGAGCTACTCTATTATCGTTTACGGTGATGTTGATGAAAATGTATCTGAAGAGAGTTTGTCTTGCCTGAT
Organism: Lepidocyrtoides sp. E14; assembly: GCA_027743805.1. NCBI lineage: Eukaryota > Metazoa > Arthropoda > Collembola > Entomobryomorpha > Entomobryidae > Lepidocyrtoides > Lepidocyrtoides sp. E14. The sequence continues at coordinate 27,675 of JAHZMZ010000915.1, forward strand.
ATGAAAGTGGTTTATACAAGACTTGCCTCTGTTTCATATAAACTGTATTTCATTCAGATCTTATCGGTCCGTCTGGCTCGCGTCTATGTATGTGATCTCTGCTCTATTCAAAGGGACAAGCGACTGTTATTAGAGGCGAGGAGAAAAGGAATGGAATTTTCTTTTTGGTGGTTAGTAAAATGGAAGGGTAATAGAACCACATGCTACAACTAAAATTGCAAGTATGCATAATGCATAAATACTTATTAGTGTCTACACACGGTCCTAGTTAAATCGTTAAGACACTTTAGAATCTTGTAGAATTTGCCTAAATGTACACGTGCAAATGTAAAACTGACGGTCATGAAAGAGCAGTTTGGCATGAAAGTGAAATTCTTTCTAAATATTACAACACAATTTAACTGTACATGAGGCTTTTATTTTATTTATTCAAGTTTCTACATTTGTGTGCACAAGTGTAGTAATGAAAAAAGTTGTTTTTGTAGGAGTAACATTTGTTTTTATATGCATTTCGAGGGTCAAGTTGAATGCTTTTTAACAGTGTCTACATAAAATAGCCTCCTGCAGACCAGACCTTACGCATTTCAAGACAGGAATTTCTACAAAACTTTTATGCGTGTATAATTTCAATCGTCAAAATACTTATTCTGCAACTGAATTCCAACTTGGTGCTTTCAAGAACGTATAGTGACATGTCTTTTCTCGCTTTCTACATGGTAGTTACAACATAACAAACAAAATCATCAAAAGTTAGTAAAATCAATTCAAATGGACAAGCTATAGAGACTACCGAAAGCATCAAAAATGTACCTAAACATTTCAAATACACGTAGGTATATGTACATAGTATTATACTAAAAACTCTTCTGCTTAAAATCTTGCTTGCTTAGTTGAAACGGACGTGTATTTGCCTCTTTGACACATGCTTTGCTCCTCCTAATCATGTATTTTGAACCATAAAGAAAAGTTTTGAACTCCATTTAAATTTCACTGAAAAGATGCCCTATACTTATTTTGTAGACTCTGGCTGGAGTTGACAATAAAACGAATCTAGGAATGAAGATACATGATTAGGAAAACGCCCATATGTCTGTATACATACTCACATTACACAATGTACATATGCCTGACTTTTCACTGATGATACTTTCTCTTTCCACTTTGCTTGCTTGACTTCATCCTACCCTACTGATGATGATGATGAGCCAGTCGAACCTCACCAACTACATCACTTCCACACACCAAAATGCTTTGCCATTACGGATTTGTCGTGACTAGTTTTCTTTTCAAATAGTTGAACATTTTTAGTAGTTCGTTGATAGTTTACAGTTGGAGAAAGTGAGTTTGAAAGTTGAACTCGTATCATCATCATACATATTACTATTCTGTTGACTGTGTATCTGTGCACGTATCGACGTTTTTTTGGTAGCAGTCAAAGTAGACATAAACCAGCCATTCAAAATGTTTATCCGTTGTGTCTACACATTCGTGTTTAAGACCACTTCACAGGAAGGCATTTGTCGCTTTATCTTCCCCCATTGATGTGAACGCAAACTGTTAATCCGGCAAAAGAAAGGATGGAAAGTAAAATGGAAAACAGGCTGCACAACAACACTAAAGCTGTTTGGCTTTTCCTAACTGCCTAATATAAAACTATTGCGCGTAGAGGTAGATGAATACTCTGTTCTTCAAAGGCAAGGAATTTTCGATTTCGTTTTATACCACCACTGTCTTAACTTTGCGTAGCGTTTTAGAAAATAGTGGTAGCAGCAGTTTCATTTGAAATAACAACAATAGTTCCTTAAAGTTGTGTACTTATGACTATTGACTGAAATACATGTGAGCATAGGCGTACACAGTGATATGCCATTATTATGCTGCTGCTGCAGTAAAGAGAAAGCTGTCTTCTTAAGAAGAGTCTCGTGAAGTGAAGAGAAAACTCCTAGTGAATAAGTGGAGGAGAAGAGAGAAACGGGGCAAGATGGAGATGCCTACTCAAGTCCTGCTACCATCATCCATGCGAAAACACTGTTGCATGCTTGTGTAGGTATGCATGCATGAACTGCAAAGGGCATGGCAAAAGATTTTAGTTGTACTAAAAACTTTAATAATAATGATTTAGTTGTAATGCTACTACTACTACTACTCCTACTTGCCTACTGCTGTGTCACGAATATGCACGTCCTGCTGGTGATGATATTGTTTTTGTTGTTCATAGTCGACTCCAACTCAAGTGTGTACTTATAAACGCCCTACTCCAAAATGAAAGTAGGGTGAGTAGTGTCGGATATCCGATATTGTGAAAACACGCTCACAAACACGAGTATAAGACACGTTTGGAAATAGGTGTATGTAGTCGTGTAGATAAAAACAAAAGTTGCAGAGGTACTCAATCCACTTTGGTAAAGTCATATAAATCGTTATACGCATATTGGCTCACTTTTGTGCGATTCGCAACCTCATTCTACAGATGGATTATTATTACTTGGGATTTGGATTTAGTTTTATTAGAGAATAGAGAGATGAAAAGAACAATTGCGTTTTTACTGTTGAGAAAAAGGCACGCAATGGAATTGGAGAAAATGAGAACACTTTATAAGTTAACAGCTCGCCAGAAAATTTAAGGTTGATTGTTCCCACTTTCTGATTTCATTCACACACACCAAAGGCGAGTCTAGTAGTAGTGTAGGCATTCATCACGTATACCTGCTGCGTGAAAATCCCTTTCAAGAATGGTTATTTTCTCCTTGTCCTTTCACCTTTCGTAGTGGTAGAAGCTACGCGTTTTAGTATCTGAATGCATATTACATAACTAGGTGCTTTCCAACATGACTCTCATGAATATAATGATAGCATCGTCAATTTGAAGAGCTTTTACTTTTGCTTCACAATAAAAGACAAAAGATTGTGTAATAATAATGGCAACAAAAGAAATGAGTGAGCTCTGTCGTGCAGAGTTGGATAGACAAAGAACGCATACATTGGTAGATAAATATACATATTATACGAATTCCGAATGAATTCTTTTGCTTGTGCAAAGACGAGGAAGCATTTTGTATAGTAATCCAGACTATTCCCGGCACAATGTTTTATAAATTACTTTGTTGTTCTCCAGGTGGTACTATCTATTCAAATCTTTAGTGCAAAGTCACTTTATATTACTAACAATAAGAAAACAATAGCTAACGCACGCAGTTCAAAAAAATAGGTAGCAACATTTCCCAACCTACAAAACGTGTGTACGCTGCCATTATTCGTTTATCTTTATGTTCCAATGTTCATTTCGATGATAAATGCTAGAGAGCAATATATAAGCGACAATAATACAGCATAGGTCAACAAACTCGTTTTGACTTGTTTATTCACTTGAAATGATATTTTATTGACATTACAGAATAAAGAGCAACGGCAGCATTTTATGAGAATTTTATTTAAAATGTTATATGTAACGTGTGCGTAGCGTAATTTGTTTACATTTTTTCATAGACTTTTTATGTACATAAGCGTGTAACTGGATTACACTGACTCTAATGTAACAATATTGTATACTTAATAGAAATCGGGGAGATACACAAAAAAGTAAATTTATTATGAAAAGAGACACCAAGATACTTTCGTTCATTCTTGAAAAAAAAATCATTGGTCTAATCCTTTTTATGGTATCGTATTATTGCCTAAGCCTTTTAGCATTTTAGATAGTGCGTGTAGGGAAATACGACACAATGACAAAACTTTGTTTGGATTCATGGAACTAGAACAGAAAAAAGGAGCAAATTTTTACTTCTAAATGGTTTTGGCATAAAGGAAATTCAATATTAGATTAAATGGAATGAATGCGTTGTTGACGAACAAGCAGAGAAAAGACGAGAGAGACTTATCTTTCAGACAGATAAAATTACCAGCCATGTTACAAGTTTATGCATATACATGCACAAACCAAGTAAGATGTTGCTGCGAATTATGTAATACGAATTGTATGATCACAAAAGAGGGGTAAAAAGGGCATCGAACCACTTAATAACGGAATCCTGTTGAAGAAATAAGAAAGGAAAATAAGTAGAAAGCGTTTTTGGGGAAAATAAACTTTCTCCAAACGAATCCAGTCTCAATTTTCGATTCCATAATTCCATCAGCTATGCTTGCTGCTCTCCACTTTTCATGCTTTCATCTTGAAAAAATATTGGNTCGATTCCATAATTCCATCAGCTATGCTTGCTGCTCTCCACTTTTCATGCTTTCATCTTGAAAAAATATTGGTATTCTCGAATTTCCAGTCTTTGTGAGCGTTAGCCTTTTTATTATGAGTTGGAGTAATAGAGAATCCTAAAACGATTCATAGTCTATTATTATTATTATTATTATTATTATTATAACGATTGTAGTCGTAGACATCCACAAAGCAAAATTTTTCTACTGCCGACTATAACTACAACTAATAAACTGCGCAAGTATTCTCTTTATGGACGTTTTTTCTCTCTAATGCCATTAAATGTTTATTCTTCCCCAGCGGAAGCCACGAGAAGGCTTCTCAATTTGAGAGTGGATAAATAAATAATTAAAAAATTCAGAAAGCCACTCCAAAGTAGGGGTTCATTCAGTTTCAGTTCCGTCTTTAAACGTTATATTATTACATTACTACTACTATTACGACTACTGGCTAATGAAAGGTTAACGTTTTATTAGATTTACACTACTTGATTGTTTATATAACAAAGCAATTTCCTGTAACGTACAGAGAAAACATGATTCCAGAACGTTTCGTATTCATCAATATTCATAAAATTCTTAACGTAAATAGACGGTGATGTAGACGTGAACCAGATCAAATCCGGAACAGGCTCAAACCGCAGCATTCCGTTTCTCTTCTCCAGTTATTCTACTTGACTTTCACTTCCGATTTGCTGCACTGCAGGTCTTTCAAGGTTCATAGGTATGCGCTCTTCGTACACAGTCAGGGCGGAACGGTTATATCAACAAGAGTAAACATTCTTATTATTCTTATGCTATTGAATGACGAACGGCAGGAAACGCTATTTTATTCAGTAAAGCAATACGAGTACACGTCTTCCACCACCGCCCGCTGGTTTTTACTTTCACCCTCTCCAGCATTGTGCCATGAAATATATACATGAAGTCTAGGCAGCTGTATGCAGCTGACTTTTTACAGCCTATCGCGCAAGCTAAATAATAAATCTATTTTGTGGATTTTTGTAGTAGGTAATAAAATGATTTATGTATCACATCGTCCAGTCATGAGTCGTGATGAAAACCGTAGGGTTTTTTCCGTTTTTGGAAACTTTTCGACATTTGTGTCAGTTTCAGTAGTGTAAGGAAACACCTCCAAGAAGCTGGCAATGAAAGGTTGAAATGTTTGACGTGCCTGTACTTAAAACAACTAAAGTCATTCATTCTCAACCAGAATTGAATTGTATGATCATCATTATTACCATCAAGTAGAGATACCGTCATAAAATAATTTTCCTTATGTAGCCGTAAGACAATCAAATAGCTATTCCAGCCATTTTATATGCTTACCTGTTGATAATCCTGATCCGTCGTATAAGCGGGCTTTCCATCCCCATAATAATGATGCGCCTCTCCCCTCATCTCCTCAGCTGAAGTCCACTTTTTCACGTTCTCCCACAAATAGAGTAAAAGTACCATACTACTATCAAACGACACTGATTATTTTTGAAATATTGAGAATGATGATCACGGCGAGGATTACTGGCTAAATTGGCAGTTAATTCTCTTAAAAGTAGTAATGATGACCGCAAAAAGGGTAAAGATGAAAACGAACACATAAATTGGCAGTTTGGTCTGTCCCTATCAATAATATCATTCGGCACATATTTAATAATTACAGTTTTAGTACCAACAGGGGCTGAATATTGGCACAAAGGATGGTTTCTCAGATAAAAGGAAGAATTAGAATGCTGACAAAACCAGTGCCAGAGAGTAACAGTAAGTATTATATACAGAAATGGTATTAACAGGAGCCAAGAGCAAAAGGAAAGCTCGTCCGGAGACTTGTTCATTGTACCTTACATTTAATATAATTAGTTTATTCTACAATTCACAAGTAATAAAGATCCCCTTGTTTCCTCAAGTAGGGTGGAATATAATGATACATATCTACAATCGGCGACTGTGAGAATAAGAAAGCTCTTCAACAATTTGTCACTTCGTACTGCTGCTCGTGTTGATGTTGATATGAAGTTATCAATGTGTTTGCTAACAAACACTTCTTGCAGAGAGAGAGAGTCAAGGTAATCTTCTTATTATAAGAAACTACAAAACTGTAGGAGAGTACACTTCATTGAAGATCATACACTTGTTCCATTGTTATCCTCTTCATTTCACTTTCCAAGAAGGTTCTATTATTATTATTATTTCCCAACGTTCAAAGACTCATTCAGATGTTTATAAGTACGTGTATACCATACATTGTCATTTCTCTTCTAGCTTCATTATTCTTCTTTCTCTTGCACATTATTTTTACTCAAATACATATAAATTTCCTCAACAAAGAGGGAAAGTAAAAAGATTATTTGTCATCTGTCAAGTGTCACTTTTGAACGCATCCTGGGTATCATTATCGGCATCCTTGTTTGCTCAGCAGAAAGAGAACACTAGAAGACGAATGGCTTTTCTACAAAGAGAGGAGAACAGGCAAGCCATGCTCCCATCCAACAACGCAACCCTACCAATAATACCAGTGTTATAAAGATCAACAATGACACTCCCTTCTCTCCGTCTCACTAGCTTGCTAACTGTCGCTGTTGAGCATATTAATTTATAATAATAAAATAACTGGAGACCAATGGGAAATTCTGTGTTCAGCCTACATAATCTATGCAAGCACTATATCACTTTGCACACGCAGCGGCGGTGATACCGTGTATATAGCCATATTAGATATTAT
>JAHZMZ010000916.1:0-15739 GCA_027743805.1 Lepidocyrtoides sp. E14
TGAATCAAGTAACCTAATTACGCTTTGCCGAGTTTATTGAAATCTGGAACTATGATCATGAAACTTGCTTCGTCTGTTTTGTATTTTTCATAAAAAAAATATCATCACTCTACTGAATGCGTATGCATTCTTCAGAGCTCAATGCGTAACATTATAATATTTGTATTTTGTTATCTTTGGAAGCATAAAGGTACACACATACCTACGTGTTGAATTGAAACCAGCTCATTTTTTAATTAAACTGGACTGCCTATATGTACAATTTTCAGCCACTGGTTCAAATTATACCACACAGACAGATGAAGCAGTTTATTATCATTATGATTTTTTAACCATTTTTTCACACGAAAACCACTTTCATATCTATTGTTTGAAGGATTTACATTTTGTTGAAATTATATTGGAAATACTCGATTTGATATGCTTATCTAATGTACGATGATGAGCAAATTAAGAACGTTTTTATTGTTTTCAGTTATCTCTGCAATAGTTCCATTGTAATTTTGTCATTCAAATAAAGTCCCGAAATCAAGTTGAAGATGTACTTGTACGCTCGTTCGTAAGTGACTCTTAAATTTGAAAGTCAACATAAACAAAGATGCCACTTGCAATTAATATACATACCTAGGTTCACTGGACTGAACAGAATGAAGGTAAGGTGCATTATATTATGCTTATTAACCATACATCACTTCACTACTCTGCATTATCGAAAGGCTACGTCGCGCCCGAGCGACAAATCATTTCAGCAGAAGAGGTTTGGTAAGCAACCACAAAAGATTGGAGATTGTCATCATCCTAATAAAAATCTATATTTCACTGTGTAATTAAACAGGTAGGTATACATTGTACAGTACAATATGAGTGTTCCTTTTGGTCCAACTCTATCGAATCTCTAGTTCTGTATCCATAAAATCTCATAAAACAAAGCCATTAATGTAAAATTATCATTAAAAGCATGCAGCACAATCAAGTAATTTTAATGAATTACTTCTTTTACGCTTTACCCATTATCAATATTGTACGCAATATCAGCATCGCATCGTCAATTTAATGAAGAGATGATTATGATGTGATGATACGATCATGTTGACAGCCGTACATACACATGCTTTTACATGATGACCAAAGATGGACATTTTTTTCCCTCGCGTGACAACAAAATCATTTTATATCATATTATTCGGTTCTTCGTCCTCACACACAAGACAAAGCTCATTTTAATCATATTCCAAGTTACTGCCACCGCATGCATGGAAGTGTATGCATACCTTTGTCGTACGTGCATTTCACAATTTACACCTTTGTGCTAACACCCATGTTATCAGAGAAAATAGTATCAAACGTAAAATGTATCGATGCATATCAGTTGTTGTACGATTAATTTACTGTTTTATTTCAAAAACGTAATCCATGTCACAGGGAAAACTTGTCTACTGCTGGTATTGGCAGAACTACCTTTATATAAATCCTGCACATATTATGTACTAATTTTCATGTCTTTAGTCGTCTACCTATTTACACATTTCTTCCTTGTTTGCCTGACCAAATTCAATTAGTGTCACTCCAGTTTTAAATTTGCACATTATTAAGATTGATGTTGATGTGTCTAGAGGGTATGCAAGGTTCTGTTCACTCCTGCCAACCGCATTGTTCGTTTGTGACAAGTGAATAAATGTAAAATGGAAATAAAGTGGCAGTGACAACAACGGCAACCCTCAGAACGCCCCTACTCTCCCTCTACCACCTGTCAACTTTGCTAAATAAATAGAAAGAAAGCAAACGTCATTATTTTTGCCCGCTGTCTTATTTCATTAAATGACCGCATTCTCACATTATCGTCAGTGCTAAAGCAAAAGTAGTTACGTGAGAGTATCATGATACATGTGATTATGGATCAGTTATATGACTATTCATCTCTGCTCGCTCACCCGTGTGTAATTTTCGATAATAGTATAATGACATTATCAGAAACAACAGCAGTGTGCAAAAGGTGTAATCTGAGTTTGGCGTGTCGTGGGAAAATGAGAAGGCAGGTTGAAATCCAGTAGAGTTCCGTCTGTCTACAGACTTTGCCTGCAATATCTTCCTGGCACGCTATTTGCATATGGCTAGCTCAATATTTCCGGTGGTGGTTACAGAAACGAATAATATGGTTTACTGTGAGACACATCCTTTTCTATAATCTACAAACAAGGCAACTTCTTACTTGTGTTGTTGTCTGTTTTTCCTGCCAAGCCCAATGAATGTCGGTCTGGCCGTGGTGAAAGTGGACGTGAATTCTTTTGAGGAAATTCAATGTGTTCATTCATTTTTACACGTTTTACGCAGAGCTGCAAACAAAACATAAAACTGGTTTTATACGACTCGACCTCTTTATTTCAAAACATTCTTTTCATTTCTTCTTTGCTTACCAGCTCACTTCATTGTATGTATTTTTTGTTCCCCTTGAAGAACTCAAAGACAATTGAACTAAAAAAAAACAATAAATGGAAAACTGGAAAAGTGTGGGACTACCTTTCACCCTTTGTCGGTGGAATAAAATGAATAGAAATGAAATCCCTTCATATTTTTTTTCTCTCATGCAAGAATAAACGCTAAACACAAAGGTAATACATATCCACTATGTTTACCAATGGTTGAACATTTTACCTGTGGGTACATAAATAGGTATACATAAGCAATGCTTATTAAGCATACCTGCACGGTGTATACGTTCAGTGTGTTTAGTAATAGTTATCTCGGTTGTCTGAGACAACTTGTCTCTTACCTTTTCATTTGCCATGTTTCATATTGTGGCTAAAAATAAAACTGAGATTGGTACTGGGTCGCTGAGCACATTTTTTTATTAATGCACTCTCCAATAATCCATGTAACATGAGAGTGTAACTTCAAAGATGGATTTTTAAAAAATCTGAGCAAACCAAAGATCTGTGAAACTAAAATATACGGTGGGAAATGAAGGATATAAAAATAAATCAATGAAATAATGAAAAGGAATGACACGAATGGACTGTCCTGCTAGGATCAAGATAATCTATCCAGGATTTCATATTTTCAAACAGAAGAGTTGCCAGAATGATAAGCAACAGGTAAAGTATTTTTAAACTCTTTATATAAATACTATAGACATTTAAGGATTATAGTCCCGAGAGAAAAATTAAGACAATGTACCTGTAAAAAATATTCAGTACGTCCTGCTACATTTGTATTACGATAATACTTGCGGGCATGCGATTTGCTTGAAAAGTTAAATGCTATGATTCGCCGTGCACTTCTATACTCTCTGCTTTCTCATGATATACAAAACTTAATTATTCATTATTATTAAGCAACAAAGTTGAACAAAAGTTTCACAGTGTTTGGTAGTGCAAAACGAATTATATCATATTAGTAGTAGAAAAATGATTAATTTTCTCAATCAGTTTAGTCATTTATTCCGACTCCAAATATACATCCCTAGCTTAGAATAAGACCTTATTCTAAGATCTTAAGACCAAATAAAGTAAAATTGGCATTTTATAGATTGGATGTGACATGGTTATAAATTATAAAAGACATCAGGTGTGATTATCTTGATGATGTATGCATGTATATATAAGCAATCATTGCAATTTTTCACCAGTGCAAAGAGTTGTGTGCATGAAAATTCTTTCCATTCTTACCAGCATTATTTTTCATCTTTTCATCTTTTCCACATTGTAATATCTACACAACAATGGCGTTTACCAAGTCTGTTTTGTTAGTGGATTGACTTTTCTCCCCATTTCTGGAGGAAAGGAAATAAGCAAAAGACGAGGAGAATGGAAAAAGAGCGCCACCGCATTATAATGTAACAAGATTTTGGTTTCAAGTGGAAATTGCTTTGTGTGTATCTACATTTTATTCTGAAGTTCTCACGAGTCAGAACCTTTTTTTCCTTTCTCAGTAGAACGTCTTGGATGGAAAGAAAGGCTTGTTTCTTTTTTGTTATGTGAAGCCTTTTTTCTCCTTTGAAGAGAAAAAATTCTGTGAGAAGAGAGACATTTAATACTGCGGTTTCCTCCTAACATTAGATTGGTATACATGCATATTATATTATTATCCTTAGGCATGTGTTGTGGTTTTTAAGTAAGCATTGGTTGGAGAGATACAAACAGGCTTAATGTGTAAATGACGAACTCGTCATCCCTTTACACTAGTGTAAAGGGATTTCGGAATAAAGAAAGCGATTCAATAGAAAAACGCAATAACAACAACTACATAGTATTGTTTTCCAAAGTGTCAATACACGGGTATTGTTTTTAGTAGAAGATAAGTCCATTCAGTTAGATTTGATTCTGAACTACTGAATCAAGGACAAGGAAATATATAGTTTTTTTATAAGGCTTCAACTTTGTAATTACTGTTGAATACACTATTTTTTGTGTAAAGAATTCCACTCAACCAACCTATTTTTTTTCAAAATACTTCAACTTTCTCCTCCTCAACTCTAAAGATCAAGCGTACAACTATCACCCACGCCATTGTTCTTGCTAGAAATCGACAGGGAGAAAAATTTTCTAGAAACCTATGACCCCAGGACATTCTTTCGTCATAAAACTCTCAAGGAGAAAATCCATTTACTTTGTGGGAAGAAATTATTTTCCCTAACTTTTCAGTTAAAAGTCATCTTAAGCCATGTCATTGCTGCCAGTCATACTTTCTTCTTTATAAAAATATATGTAGACTATCTGCATCATTATGGTTGTATGTTGCATGACACAACATCATATTATTATCCTCACGAAAAAGGTGATATAAGCATATACTTTTCCTCACTGGTTCAATAAGGTCTTTCAAAACCATCCAGCAAACGTTTAAAATATACAAAACCTGTAAAACCACCTTACCTGCATTTCATTGTCCTCTTAATTCTGATCCTTCTCTCAGCTCACGTTGTATGCTTTTTGTATATAAAAGTGTCACAAGTAAAAATGTCACTATCACTTTAGTGTCAGGCTGCTATCGGCATGTGCAAAAGCAAAAAGATATATAATATCTAATTCTTCCTTATTCAATCCTGAATCAGTAAAATATATATGTGTGTGTCTGTCTATGTAAAATATAATAAATAAATACACAATATGTTTTTCCATATCCATTAAGTGAAAACAATCCAACCTGTTTCTATCAAAAAAGGATTCCAAAATCCATTTCCTTCCTTGCAGCAGTTCCTTTCATCTCCATCACGAGATTTTTTTTATTACAATCTAGCCATATGCTTTTTTGATGTTGGCATTGAAGGTGGTGGTGGGAAGGGCAAGCTTAGGAAAACAAAGCAGATATCAATGCAATAGCATATATAAAATTGCAGAGCAGTAGAAATTTACCAACTTTCACTACTTGAACATATTATTCTTTACATTAGGACATTATATACAGGAAGAGAGAGGTGTTTATATGAGAAGTGGAAAAACACAAGTAGTACGTAAGTGCTCTTTTACTTTTTAGCACGCCATATTCTTTTACAACTTATTCCACCACCACCACTTTTGCCCTAGTATAACCACAGGGCAAAAAGTAAGAGAAAATCCACTACTTCATCATAATCATCATCTTCATCTACTAGAAAGCACACACACACATACACACAACAATGCCATCACTAGTACTGCTATTACTTTATAACATTCCACTTTCCTCATAATATTATCCTCCCTCTTCTTCTTCGTCCTATGCATCCTTTCCGCAATTACCATTTAAACGGGAAAGGAGATGGCGATATGTATAATATGGAAAAAAAAGAGGGAAAAGTCATGGGATGTGAAACGTACGAACATTTATTCTGGGTACGTGCCCATCTCTTCTGCATCACGTAGAATGATAATATCTTCATCGCCCGGTATCATGCATGGCCGTGTGGTTATCGACATACCCAAACCAAGGAAAGTATTTGTGGTGTTGATGATGATGATGGCGTGACGGGTGGAAAAGTGGAAGCTCTTTTTTGAGAACGAGATGGAATGAAATGAGTGAAAGTGAGATATTGGTTGGATGAGTGCTTAATGTTTTGCCATAGTAGTTGCTTTAATGCTACTTATTCTCTCGACGGACATTGCTGCTGTTGTTGTAAATAAATGGCATCATGGTAAAATACTTGGTTGGTTTTTACTTGTGTTGAGATGATGTTCACATTTTCACTGCGAAAGCCTACTTTTCAATTCACTAGTGCTGCAGCTTGCTGTGGAGTTGCTGATAGAGTAGTTTTTTGGGTTTCTGGAACTGAAAAGATTACCAAGTAAAAAGCGCCATTGTCATCATTGTATATTGTATCAAAAGGTAAAAAGATGTTGAATGGACGGATGAATGGTTAGGCATATATGGCTATATACGTCGATGATGGTAGTGGTGGTGGTGATGGTATCATATTTGTGGTGGTGTCAGTGTGCCCAGTCACCCGTTAGCAATTTTTACTACTTTCACTGTAAAAAAGCCTGTTGTACAAATACAATATTCGTTCGTAACCATATTATATATACTCTTTGCACCCGTTACTTTCCCTCTCTTTGACATTTCACTGGTTGCTTCATTCTACCGTTCAACAACGGTAATCGTTGTCTGTCGGACTGTCTTTGAACCCTAAAAAGGGAGAAGAGAAAAATGCCTACGTTTATTTGACACTTGACTTAAACCAAGGAATGCAGACTCTTATCGTTTTACTTTTCTGTCTGTCTGTACTCTAGACGCTGTAAGAAAAGTAGGAATGAGATTCGAATGTACTTGCATTCATACATGGGCAATGTGTTCATACACCACATGGTTTTCTAACAGTTTTAATCATGATCGTGACAATATGGGTGTTTCCGCGTGCTTGGTTAATACGTACAAATTTAAGTACATACATGCACACAGCTATCTAGCCCCGACATGCAATAAAAAATGTCTCTCACGGATGCTGTCAAATAGTTGTAATCTCGTTATATAGCTGCGTCCCTTGATTGACACAATGCATAAAAATGTTCTATTCCTGGAGAATGCAATACAATCTGAAACGGTGTTACTATTTCAATGAAAGCTTGCAAAATTTGGATGTGTCAATATGCTGTGCTGTGTGAGTGTGCGACATCAAAAAGGCAACTTTTGGTGTGAATGGAGGAAATTGTTGAATCAGTTCAATTGTTTTTTTCTGTCCTTCTTTTATCTCTTTCCTCCAGCAGCATGCAGTGAGATAGTTTGTAGTAGTCAATAAAATGGACAATAAAAACTTGTCCACCTTTATGCCCTTGTCTGCTAAACGGATAGATGCGACAGATAACAAGATTGGATGTGTGGTGTGGGTAGGGGGAAGTTGAAAGGCAATTGGGAGCAAAAAAGGCAGATGCGGAACATCAGATATGTAGATAGAGGAAAAAATGATAAAGGATCTTTGTGTTTATGCCTCGTGTAGCAATATTTGCTATGCATAGTAACATTTATTGCTAACTTATTTTTTTGGAATCTGATCTGCTTCTAAATAATTCGTGGAAGAGATAGTAAGCACTAAATTCCTAATAATGTTAAAGTTTAATGTTCATACTGTCTTGATCGTAATGCCTATGATATTTTCCAAATAACACACACAGGTATTATTGCAAAGCTCATTAAAGATAAATCCACTTTAATAGAGATTGGAACGTAAGCTTCGAAAAGCTCGTTACTGGTACCATTTTTCCAAATCATTCATTTTTACTGGTTCCGCCATTTTACCATATAATAATTGAAGGCACTTTTACATTTTAGTTTGTGCAAGTGCAGATCTCCCATTGTATTCCTACTCACTATTAGCCCATTTAAAGCACTCTATGCTACACTGGCAAACTCGACAAAAAAATAAGGTTTCCAATTCCAATGTACATGCATATATTTGTGTTTTTTCATAAAATAACGAAAATATGAAATATTGTAATGAGCAATCCTCATATTATTCCAAAAAGGTTGTGTGAAACTTGCTTTGAACTTTCATGGAGGTCAATACATACACGGACGTCTCTTTGGCTCTTTGATCAAATATCCTACATATGTAGTTTGTAAAATCGAACCTAACTAATTTAATGATGCTAAATAACCCGAAAGAGAAATTCGGTACAAAGTATTCACCTGCTTAAAATGTTTCCTTTGAGGTATCGACAATGTAAATTTAATACACTTGTGCATGAGGATTACTCATTACATGTATGTGCAATATAATAAGTATATGCATATTATATAATATTATGTAAGTATTGAAAATAAAGGTTGGCATTTATGAGTAATTTTTATTATACATCTATTTGAGTTTTATATCTTACTAAAAATCATGGTACATAAATCCACTGTTCACCCAATTTAACAGTTTCGCTTGAAAGCTGAAGGGTACTCTTACCATTAGCTGAAGCATCCATATTATAAACCTTTGATACCGTATTACTAGTAGCACACAGTGCTTTGTCCCAGCATGTGCTTCATTTCTTCTAATCATCACCAACTCAAAATTGTACCTCCATTTACTGTTTTATCAACACAGAATGCATCCACTCGACAGTCGTATCCTTTCAAATCCCACCTGAAAATTTCCGTTTTCTTTTCTCTCTCCCCTCTTTTCCATTTATACTAATCCTTTTTGTCCTATTCCCAGCATCCACCTTCTTATTAGGTTAGTTGCCAAATGCTCACCTGCGTCAAAGTTTGCGCTGTTGTTCATGCTTATGCATAATATTCTATTTGATGCACGCAAACAAACGGTTCAAAGAAAGTTTCCTCTCTTATTATTATTTTCCCTTGCGATTATTATTATCTTCACGGAAGGTCTCCTATTACGCGTTGTCCATGAAAGAAGCGTACACACTCACACTTCTCAACACCACTACTACCAGCTAGCTCCCGTGAGAAATCTGATTTTAAATGAAGTGCACACGCCGAGATAATAAAAAAGGAAAACATCCTTCCCGTGTGTATCCTCATTTCCTTCAGTGCATTTTAGATAAGTTCATATATAGCTAAAGCTGTGGTAGGTCTTTTCACTCGGTCCTCCTCTCTGCTCACTCTTATTGAGAGGTGCTTGCTGAGCCAATAGCTAAAATCCTTTTAACTTTCTCTCCGGCTGTTTTTACTTCATAGTTCTTTAGCACACCTATTACAAAGCAAAAGTAGGTATGTAATACTCTTCTAAAGTTTTATTCAGTTGCCGCCAGTAGGATAATGTAAAAATACATTGAAAGTAAATGGAGTCAAGTTAGTTAAGTAAGTATGAAATGGAAATACAAGCTCTAGTTGCTCATTGTCACTCACAGGCTCATCACTATGATGAGTTCAGCTTTTTCTGTGATCATCATTATGATTAGATTACAAAATGGGCGAGTAGCAATTTTCACGCTGTTTTTGTATCTGAAGCTCCTTGTTTGCTGTATGTACATTGTCTTATTACTTTGCATGTTGTCCCATCACTATCATCCCACTGGGACAACAACACTAGCACTCTTCTTGATCTGTGTGTTCATTGTCGTCATTATTAATTAAGCACAAGTGGCAACGCTAACAAGTAGCAAATCATCTTCCTTGTGATCATCAAAAACAGCATCTTACAATGAGTTGATGACGTACAAAAAAGTTTCCCATTTTTCAAAATAGGGAAAAATGCATTTTTTTTCTCTCTCTCTCAACTCCAGTCTCTTTAGTTTCATCGTTTTCGTGTGATTTTCTAGTCTGATTTATTGAGCAGGTTTGTTATTCCAAAAATGGAAGATGGTTTAGAATGATAATGCACTCATCATAATGATATGGTCATGATGGCCTGGCCTAGGAGGCATTACCTACATATATTACGTTGATGAAAGCAAACTGTCATTAAGTACTGCCTTTGTAATGCTTGTCTGTTTGTCTGTCTGTGAACTATATTTAATACGATTAGATGGCCTGGCCTAGGAGGCATTACCTACATATATTACGTTGATGAAAGCAAACTGTCATTAAGTACTGCCTTTGTAATGCTTGTCTGTTTGTCTGTCTGTGAACTATATTTAGTACGATTCAACCATTCAAAGTCAAATTTTTGTAGACACTTCAATTAATTTTCAGCTAAAAAAAACATCAGACACAAGTCATACACTGAGTATCAAAGACAGTTTTATTGTATGCAGTTACCTCCGTCAGTCTGTCATTATCAGCGACGTAATTATGATTACTTTGACAGTAGCATTATTAGTAGATGCTACAAAGAAAAAGCTTAACCATTCAATCTGTACGACCTAGTCCAGTCATCTTTTTGTTAGCGGAAACATGATCATCGTGAGTTGATGCTGTCGTCAAAAAAGGATGAGCTGATGAGACTTGTCATTATTTGTGAAAGTAGTGGGGCTTTCGATAACTGATGTGATAAGCTATTTGACCTTTTTTCCTAATGCAAGTAGCCTACTGCCTGATTTTGAATAAAGTAAAATATACGATTCTCTTCCTCTCTCTCTCTCTCATCAAAATATACGACTTTTTTGCCAGAGTATATAGTATTCCTTTTTGCGCCGTATAAAAACTGAATTTATTCTCCTTAGTTTGCCAGACAAGATTACTGATTACAGCACAGTGAAACACTGGCACGCAGGTGGCACGCTACTACCGTATATACTTTGGAACAGAAGCAAGAAGACCAAACGAAACCGTCCAAGTTCTTTTCATAGTCATTATAATCGTCGTGATAACTTTTCTTCCCAATTTGTCCTAATATGTAATATAATAATAATAATAACAATAAGAAAGGCTGACGTACTTGCACAAAGGCATAATATTAATAGGAATGTTTTTTACAATATAATAAAAGAGACAATGCAACCTAAAATATAATATTAATGGTCATCCGTCAGGCCTGTTGAGTAATAAGTCATCCAGTCATCGTGCACTTTGTCTTCTCCTCTGCGAACATATAATATATTATGTAGTTTCCATTGTCTATGCAGGCACAAGTCTGCAAAAAGGGAACTTTATTACTATTATTACACTTTTGTCATAGTAGTAATGGTCGTCGACAAGAATTCACTAGTCACCAGAATAAAAAAATGATGTTGCTTACTGGCTGACTACTACTACTATTACTACTACACGATCCTGCTACGTGTTGTAAGTTTAATATATGTATATATTTAATGTTACTTCGTTTCTGGTATAGGGAGATAAGGACGAAAAATTAGAGAGAGGAGAGCAAGTATGTTTATGGGCTAAAAAGGCAAAATGAAATGGCAAGTGGTTTGGTTATTACTATTATGATGACGATCATGTCAGTTTGATGCTGCGGCTGCTGGTAGTAAGTCAGTAAGTAAAGTAGTCAAAAGTGGTTATGGTGTTACTCACATCGCTCTTCTTCTCCTTTGGCCTGGTAATAAAAAAAATGAAGAAGAAGCACTATCATAATAATATTACATTATTATGACGATATAACGGCAGCAGCAAAAAGAAGAGAGTGAGAACGAAGGGAAACCAAACCACTTGATGTCTGATATTATTAGGTAAGTAGTATATGAGTGAGTTGAGTTTATAGTCTGATGGAGTCGACATGTGAATTAGGCTTTTGCTGATGTTCTCTGTCTCAAGTCTAAATGTTATAATATTATCGTGATTATGATTGTGATGATCGTCATTGCAAAATTATACACACGCATATGTGTATAATATATTTACGAACAAGTTCATTTATAATCCATATATTACTAGTAGGTTCATATATGCATTTTATTTGAGTTATTATTTTAGCAAAAAAAAGTAAATGTACCTACATACATATTTATTACACCAATATCATCATCACTTCTACTACTACAACTACGGCTCTGTGAATGAAACGTGTGTGGTTGTTTGCAATGTTGATGAATGTAGCTTGTTCTTTTCTGCTATAAACAATGTGGTAGTTGAACATGTACCGTGTTGTTCATTGCTGATGCTGATGATGAGAAAAAAAATGCGTGGCTTTGGCTGCATCATATCAGACAGAATAGAAGAGTGTAAAAAAAGAAGGCAGAGTTCTACACAAAGAGCAATAGCAGCAGCAGCAGCAGGGAGTTCTGCACGGCACTATTGCAACTAGCAAACCTGAAGGAGATTCTGCTCGGAGAGAAGAAGACGAGATGAGATGAAGACGAAAAAGGAAGCAGCACCACAGACTGGTTGTGTACATTCAGGCGTCAAGAACATCTTCTTTCTTGAGCAGCAGACCAGACAAGTGAAACTAGAAGAGGGAGAAGACCGAAAAGTAGGAGAGGAGACAAGAGAAGTAGTTGATTTGCTGTTCCGCTTGAGACGTACTAGTCCGTGCAATATGAGGAAAGTGGAAGAGGCAACCTACTACTACTACTAGAAAGTAAAGGACTTTATCAAAAAATTTGGGGGAGAATTGAGCGTTCCATTTTTTATCATGAAAAAAAGTCGTACGTTAAAAGACTAGACTAGAAAATAGAAAGTTTGCCCATGCATAGCAAGTCATCAATGAAGAGTAAGAACTTATAACTCAAAACTGAGCTAACATTATTTTTCAAGAGAGGCGAAATAAAATCGACATTATTTTTTGTGTGTAAAAGTCAGGTGAAGTGTCATATGAGCTTTAGTATTATCCAGTAAAAAATAACTTGTTTCTCTACTGCTACTGCTGTTGCCCCTGCTATTAATGTCGTTGCAGTGAGTGTCGCTGCTAGTCTGGTCCTATATATACAATACATTCAGTGTGTACACAAAAGGCGAGGGAGTAAGTAAGCGGAAGTGGTCCACTTGTTGGGTGCTTTCCTCCCCGGATCCTCTACAACCCACTTACTAAAATCCGCCGTGCTCTATGCTGCTTCACAACTAGTAGTTGGTATTAGTGAAAGAGGAACAAAGCCAGGTTGTAAAGTTGAGTGAAAATGTTGGTGCACTGCTGTGGCTAATAGCATGCTGCCACTACTACTGCTGCTGCTACTTCTCCTCTGGAACTGAAACTTTCTGCTGCTGTTTCGCTAATGGGAAAGAAGGTGATGGTATGGTTATTTTTATGGCATGGTTGTTGAATCTCTTGAATGGATCAAAACCTAATCCTTTCCAAGCAAGTCAACAAGACGAGAGAAGTTTTGAGTTTTTGGAGAAAGTCTAGCAAGTATAGTTTTTAGTCAACAGACTTTCAATGTACGCACGGCATCATCATCGTGAAATGAGTTATTTGTCTCTCAATAAAAATTAACTCGACTAACTAACCATGAGGATCATGGAGCAAAGGGAAAGGTAGCTCTACACTCACAACAGCACCAATGTATTGACTTGACTGCTGCTTACGACGACTACAACAACAACAAACAGTAATATATCAGACAATCATTATCCCTTCTTCATCTTCTTTAGAGAGGATTTTCTTCTAAAATTGGAGAAAGTCAAGAAGAAAAAAAAAGTGTTTGCATTGTTGCTTCCTCTCCAATATATACCTACACATTTACAAAAGACATACACTCGAGTCATCTTCAGAAGGAAGTGAAAGAAAAAGGGAGAAAAAAAAGAGAGACGGAAGGAAAGTGGAGACTTCTCCTTTCTCTTTTTTACCATCTGATTCTCATTAAAGAAGTAAAGTCGTGGTGTGTAGTAGTAGAGGAAATAACTAGAGGAAACGAAGGAGCAAAAAAGGAGATTTTCTTCAAGAAGTTATTACAAAACGAAAGTAAAATCCCTCCATCTTTTGCATGTTGTTGTTGCTGCTGTTGTATGTACAAAAGTCAATTCCGTTTTCAAAAAAAAACCACTAGTACAGCAGCAGCATCACGACTATGTAGATTCTCAATCTCCGTAAACTCTGATGATATTATCATCATCATATCCACATCCCATCTTCATTCCCGATTGTCTGATGAGGAGCTTGATGAAAAAGAAAGGAAGTTGGTTTCAAACTGAAGAAAGATCCTCTTACTATAATATCCACAAAGTGTAGGATATAATAATAACCACCGTTTTTGATACAGTTCTTCTACTGTTTCAATGGGATGTGAGTGAATGAGTGAGTGGCGCAAAAAAAACTAAGATTTTCACCAGAGGGGAGAAGAACAGGGAAAAGAAAAGGGTCTTTCTTGGAATACGAAGAAAAAATAGAGAAACGGCACTGCCTGTCTTGTTGTTGTTCCTCTTCTTGTAGAGCTCGTCATGTTTAACAAGTGGTGCTGTTGCTGATGCTAACGTTCTCATTTTCCATCATCATGATGAAGACGAAGACTAAAGGGAAAATGAAAAGAGAGACGGAAAAAGGGAACATTAATTTAAAAGTTTTGAAAGGGGATTTTCCTTCACTTTTCTAAAAAAAAGGTAACATAGTAGTGCAAGCAGTGTGACATTGTCACTGTTTCTTGTAATATATTTCTATAAAGCATAAAGGTAGGTAGTACTTAGGTACATGTGTACATAAGCATGATTTTCATCATCATATTTATTTTGCATAAGTGAATTTTGACTGCTGCAAGAGTAGAAAAAAGAAAAAGATGCAAATTTTCTTGTGAAGTTCAGTAGTGTGAGAGGGATAAACCAAAACCAGGTAACGCCATATCATCATTATCATTATTATTATTACACTTGTGTGATTTTTTTCCTTCTTCTTTGTGTGAATCAAAACTGAGTTTCTGAGCATATTTCATTAAGGTAGTACAATATAAAGGAAGACTTGTAGAGCTTGAAATTATTACTTTGCTCATTATTCCCCTCTTGATGAGAATTCTTGTCGTTGTCTTGTTCAACTTTTGATCATTGCCAATGCTTCTTCCCCTCGTTAGAGTTGAGGAAAAAGAATCAAGATTTTTTAAACAAATATACCTACTTAGCTTTGCCAACTTCTCCTCGCATGCCTTTCCAGTAGTGTGGTTATTTTCTGGTGGTTTTGTCAAAGCATACATGCATACATAGTTTGTGATAACCATGTATGTGTAGTGGAAAAACGAGAACTCATTCACTTGCTTCATCTCTGTTTTATTTTTTTTCGTGTTGTCTTAATACCCGGTTTTGGTGATGGTAGTTCTGACTCTAATGGTAAAAGTTAAATCCGTCCAGAGACCCTGAGTGAGTCACATGAAAGTATCGTTTGTTGCTCATGTGGAGCAGAAGAAGAAGAAGGCTCTCATCTTACAAAGCCGTTTCTTTTACTTGTTGATAATAATCCTTCTCTTAGGAAGAAGGCAGTAGTGGTGGTGCTTGGTTGAGAAAAAGGGCAGAGTAACATCAGAAAAATTGTACACTACAACTTCATTCCTCTTCTGCCTATTTCTTTCCTTGACGTTTTTGCTCGTTAAATTTCACTTGTATCTTGTAACGCTGAATGAGGGATATTTTGTCATTTTTTCATATATTTTCAAGATATCAGAATTGCTTGCAACTTGTGCAATCATGTAATTATTCTTAAATAACTGGGTAAAGGAAGACAAAAAATGTAGGGTTGATGCAGATAGCTTTTGGATGTGGGGAGAGGGAAAGATCAGAAAATTGAATCAGTAGTTAAAATACAAGCTTGTCTGGTATTTTGTTGCCGTTATTACAAAAATAAAACTTGGTACTGAAGGCCTGTCTGATGGTGTGTGTTGAAATCTGTTGTTAGTTTCATGATTGCATACATTTTTATTATGGTTTGGTTGCAAGCTAGAAAAGGACAAAGGAGAACATTATTTCATTGTCTGAAATTTTTTTTTACTATGTACTTGTGCTGCTGCTGCCTCGTGACAAAAAAGGTTGGAATAAAAGAAGAGACGAATTCTTATACAAAAATAATAAACTTTTGCTTGGCTTGCTG
>JAHZMZ010000917.1:0-10724 GCA_027743805.1 Lepidocyrtoides sp. E14
GGAAAAATTATGTGATGACGTAGCGCAGCCAGATATGAATGAATGCTAACAAAGGGGCTTTTTGAAGAATGGTTCTGTAAAACGGGCATGCTTTATCTAATACACATGAGCAATATCACATTAAACGCACAAAAATCAATATTTGTCTGTGAATAATTTTTCGTTCAAAAATTTACCTTGTGGTGGTGTGGGTCAAGCTTTAAAGTTTTTTTTCAAACGATTTCTTCGGCCAAGCACCTTTCAGCATTTTTCCTTTTGAAAAAAATTTCTGCATGATTAAATACCAAAAACCAGATTTTTTCGAAGATGAAACGAGCTTGATCGATTAAAGTTATCAATTGTTGATTACAGGCTGTTGATGATGATGATTGTGACTATCTTATATAGATACTGCGCATTAATACGAAGTTACGGAGTTTAAGAAACAAAAGACTGACATGTACTGACACTCTACTAGTACACCCACTTTCCATCTGAGTGCATAAGGGCTACATGTATGACCTGTAATACCTAAAACTGACATCCGGATGTTGTATCCCCCACCTCTCTCCTTTTCACATTTCTGGGAAGGACATTTATTGCACTAGAACATGATTTTGTAACAGCTTCTCGTGAGTTATTATGTCATACTAGCACATGGTATTGACAAACTACTGTATTGAAATGTTGTATTATCTCTAAAAGTATTGTCTACCATTTAACCAATAACAACAAACAATGAATGAATGTGTTTACTTAAACAATACTTAAACATGTGTTTACTAAAATACATATTTCACTATTTGGATGTTATGAAAAATCGAAATGAAAAATTTTAACATAGGTATCTCCATTAAACTAACCCATTAAAACTCAGAGATTACCACTTAATATTTAAAATAAAATACTACCACCACACCACTACAACTAAAATGCATAGTTCATCATGTTCATGTATCTTTAAATTGTTTTACCCAATGTTTTCCTCAAGGGATATCATTGACCCTATGTAGGGATGCCACTGCACTTGGATGGGTATGAACATCCACCTCTTCCATTGACGAGTTTGAAGCACTTTCGGATGTATCGTTTCTTTCTCTAAGTCCAACTACATTCATGCCACTTATAACGGAATTGGTTTTAAGCTCAATAACCTCCTTCGGCTTTTCTGAATTTTTTTATTACTTTTCTGAATGCTTTTGTTTGCCTTTGTTTGTACCATTCTAGATAGCCAGTTTCCACCCGCAGGTTTATATGTTTTATTGAAAACTGGGGCATTACGATAGGTGGAGGCTAAATTATTTGTAATGTTTCTTCCATAGTCAAACATATTTGTTGGACTAGAGTCTCGTCTATAATTTGAATCAGAGTACCCCGCGTTTCTGTCGATAGGAAATCTTGGTCTATGTTCCTCAGGTCGTGGGTCCGCACTGACGTTTTGCGAAAACCTTTCTACGACAAAACATTTTAATTTTTCTGCCTTGTCAGAAAAAAACATGAGCATGAAGCATACGCCAACAGGAGAGAAATAGAAATAGAGCCATTTAATGGATGATTTTACAACCAAATCCATACGGGTTTCCATAGAGCTATACTGCAGCGTTTGAAACGCAAACGCAGATAACGTTGCGCAAAGTATGAAGCCAATGAGGATAAATGCAAATCTATAAAGTATTTTTTCAAATGCTTTTTTTACCACGCCCCTTGGTTTTTCATCAGCCTTTGTCCTAAACGTTACAACATATATTACGGAATGAATTAAAATCAATAAAACGGTAATTAGAAGACTTAAGTGAATAAATCCAGACATTCCTCCAACCCAGGTAACGACTGTTTGAAATTTGCTTTCCCCGATTGGCGACTGGCGTCATGTTTCTTGTCGTGTTCGCTGCATGCTTATGATAATGACGTATTGCATCCAAGTTTTGAATGTATAGATGTATTGATCTTTAAATGACGAACCAGTACACAGAACAGTAAATTACAAACAAGCCAGGTTTGGTAATGCACTGTATGAACGAGACTAGAACAGAGCATCTAAAAATAAAAATATTGTCTTTTTGTAATATGAATTTTGTATAACTCGTATAATAACGCAGTATATTATTTGCAGTGCTTTAATGCGTTTTGTATTATTTTTTGCTTTTGCATTACGTTAAGTTGCTGCTATATTATTATGTAAAAATTTTTCCCTTACCGAAATCGTTTAGAAGTGATAAAAAGAAGGGTGAAAATTCCACAAAATGATAATCCAACCAGGGTTCTATGTAGTGTGGTTCATACATGTGCACTTGAGCCCATCACACAACACAACAAGTTTTTCGATATGGTGGATTTATTCAACAACAACACACAACACAACACAATTGACATATACAAAATTTTACAACACAGCACAACACATTTTATTTTGTTCATAAAAAAGTACAACAACAACACAACACAACAAGTTCTTCAAATAAAAAAGAAAACACAACAAGTTACAACACAACACATATTCCTAAAATTTTACAACACAACACAACACAACAAGCTTGTTTACACTTTAAAAATTGATACTACGTAGCATTTAAAGAATTAGTAGACTAATAGCGTTCAATATTCTATATATATTACATCAGATTCACGTGGAAAATAAAGTAAACTAACCGTGAACATAGTGTTGTGACTAGGAATTCGCTTTTGATACCGTAAGTTTAGTTTTCATTCCATCGTTCTTAATTTCTCTAAGACGATAATCCCTATACAAAAGCATTCTTTCCAGATTTTCGCTTTTTAATCTACTTCGCCGAGCCCTTTGTAGTGCTCCTGCTACAGAAAATAATCGCTCAGCGTCTGCAGATGATGCCGGAACAGCCAAATACTTTTTCGCAAGCTTACTAAGGCCTGGAAAACGATTCGCAGACGCTTTCCAAAACTCCAAGGTATTGGTCTTTTCAATGGGTTCCAAAAAATACGACTCGTGCTCTCCAAGGCGCTGGTTTGATCCATGAGCTGTTTTGTTTTCATTAATAAACGCAAATATATCGTCCAAATCTTCTTCCTCCTGTTCCACAGCAATGGGTTGCACTGGAGCTGGTCTGACCAAATCCAAGGATTGTAATTCATTTTCCAAAAGTTCTCGTACCATTTCCTCTGATGGAAGGTTTAAGTAGTCATTGAAAATGCGTTTTTGCTCCTTCGTAAATACAGACAATTTTTGGCGCGGGTCCAACGCAGCAGCCAAAACGTAACACTTGTCCTCACCGAACTTACGTAATCGCCCTTTACATCCATCAAGTATATTGTCTTTGAACTGGACGAGATCCGGATTTTTAAACCCAATAATGGATTTAATCATCTTTTGAAGTTGCCATATTACGTCACATGACGTGACAGTTTTCTTTTGAAACTCATTCGTTGCCAACTGAATTGGTTTCAAAATTCCGCACATGCTTTTGAGTAAGAGTTGGTCTGCAATTGTAAGAAGCTCAACGTACGTGGAAGACGTTCGCTTCTTCTGATCAGCAAGAATGGACACCACGTGAGGAAATATTTTATCCTAATAAACAAATCCATAACCCGCGTTTAGAAAACGTTCGAAACTGAAAATTAATTTGGCTAAATATGTTTTACTTAAAGAAAGGACATACGTCTGTTAATCTTTCCAGCGAGAATAACAATGAGTTCCAGCGCGTGACAATAGGTGCACGCAATCCTGTGCCTTTGGTTATGCTTCTTAATTTCTCGTGGGCTTTGTTTGAATGCTTAAAATGGTTAATGACCTTTTTAGCACGCGCCAAAGAATCGTAAAGTGGCGAGGGTTGAGATATTTTCTTAACGGCGTCAGTAACAACTAGATTCAAAACATGACACAAGCAGTGCTTTCTTGTGAGGTCACCATCAGCAGCCGCCGTCTGACTATAGAGAATGGACTCGGTCAGACCGACGCCCACATTTTCCTCATCGCTGCTGGAGCTTTCTGAATCGAAATCTGACTCCTCAGATTCCGACTCTACATCTGGTTCATAATCATCGTCTTCAAGTATTTCAAATACATTTTGATCTTCATTAAATGCTTTGCAAATATTAGATCCACCATCTGCCATAATAGTACTGACCTGTCTCCGTTCAAGACCGTAGTCATTAAGAACTTCTTGAACCTTACTTTTTACAACGTCAAAGCTTATAACTCCTTTAACGCGCTTGAAAGCCATTGTTAATGTTTCGAGGTGCCAGTTTTCATCCAGAAACCTCCCAGTGACGCCAAATATATGTTCTTGTGCTCTTGATGACCAAAAGTCAATCTGAATTGACAACTGATTGTCTTCCAGTTTGCGAAGCAATTGCCGATTGTACGGAGCAACAATTCCATCCACTTTTTGTTTCAAAAGACGAAGTATTCTCCAACGATCCGGGCGCTTAGCTCCAGGACACCATTCTTCACACGCCAGTCGAAAGCCAATCTTTGAAGTTAGGCAAACTGGCTCACCATCGATGCAAACTAGATCAAGTATTGTATCTTCCAATTTCCGTTTAATAAACGGCTTCGAAAGCTGAGAATTAGGAGTTCCTTTCGCATAATCCTGCAGCTTCGTTTGACTTGAAGATGATGCATGGGCAGACCTTTTGCTACTGGCTTCTACTTGATGGGATTCCTTAAATACATATTTATTACATTAGTGTACGAACAATATAAGAGTTCAGGTTGGTACAGTCCAAATTGCTGATTTGGCTTCGGTCAGACCAAAGCCACCAATATTACTAACTCACCCTTAAATGTCGAAGTAAACCAAATGTATTGCGATCATACATTTTATACACCCTGCAATCACTGGGTGAATTGCAGAGTTTGCAGCTTGCTTTCGTTAAAAGCTTTTCTCCTTCCATAGCGCACTCTACTATGGTGAAATAGGGGCGGAGATGGACAGGTAGAGAAGATGGATATTGTGGTCCCAGCTCTTGCGCAGGACTGTCAGATGCGCCTTCCACAAACGGCAGCTTAATCATGCAAGAATCTGCAGTAGAACTACTTTGGTCCGCAGCGCATGGTTCATTGGTGTAGCTTTAAATAAACAATAATTTCCATTATGATTATGACTACATCGGTTTCTTTCTGACCATCTCCATTCCTATTTCACCATGCTTTCTTACCGTTCAGAATCAATTTTAGCACTAGCATCGGCTTCTCCCTCCGCACCTTGACCTATGTTTTCATTCAGAATACCAACTGTTTCCCCTTTTCCGGAACTACTGCTTGCACTAGGTTCTGCTACGTTTTCACAGCTGAAACAAAATCAAAAATATATTCTGTAATGCTCGCTTCGATGTAGGGAATGATCGGACCATTTCCAGTGAAAAGACGCCCAACATCAGCTATTCTCACCCGGCCAAATCTACTTCAAGAATTTCAATGCTTTCGTTTTCTGCTTCCGTGTTATGTTGAACATTTACACACTTTGGTAACTTTACAGATACTCCTTTGCGCTTCTTTGACCCCCCAGAACTGCAAATACCCAACTTTCTTCTTCCCATGATTTAAGCAAGGGTAGATAATTGAATGATAATGAAATAAAGTTACACTTATAGGTTCATACTCATTACGAACAAACGTGAAGATGAAAAATATGATAAACTCGTTGATTGTTGATAATATACTACCACACGTTGCACATTCTAAGCAGCAACTCAGCTCCGCAGAAATGACAAGAAGGCAATTCGATACATACTGCACATAATACATTTCAATGTAAATAATTGTCGTATGAATGTTACAAAAATAATTCCTTGGCATTTTAGTCAAAGCTCAAAAAGTTGATCATTTATTCAATTAGCGTTAGACCTATTTGTTTTCTTGGAAATTAGCTGAAACATGAATAAAGGGAAACAAAACCAGACAAGTGTCGAATAAGTATACTTATACAAAGTTCATTATTATTACTATTACCAGAGTACTAAGTTAAACATATTGGACGTCTAGTCTTTGTTGCTCACCGAAAGCTTGGATGTGGTCAGACCAAATCCAGACTCAGTGAGTCAAGCGTTTTTTGTCTTAAACCATGCCTGCGTTTCACCGGTTGCTCTACGTTTTTGCTTTCGCTTTTCTCTTAATCTTTCCTTTTCCCGTAGTTTCGCTTCTGGATTATTTTGGTAAAATTCTTTCCTGGTAGTAGCTTTGAGGTGAGCTGAGGCTGTACAATTCTTAGCAATATGGTCTGTGCTGCCGCATCTATAATATATACATTATATATTAACATTGTTATGATTATTCAGAGTTTGAAATATCATTTCCAATTTTAGCAGTAATTTAGTCTAAATGGTGATAACATACTTCATGCAAGCGACTGAGTTAGCTCCTACTTTGCCGGTTGTGCTGAATATTTTTGTGTCCCATCCTTCGTTCAGAATTTTACGGAAATCAGGATGTACATGATAAGGTGGTTTTTGGTTCTGTACTGCTGCTGATAAGACCGCATCTGTAGCAACTCTTTCAATGGGGAAATTGAATTTTTCACAAAATTGTCTCCTTGCTAGTAACAATAGGTCCCAAAGTTCCCTTTGTTCTTCGTTTAATCCTCGACCAACGGGATGGGCTAGTTGCATTCCTCCATAAAGAGCTCGAATTACATGTTTTTTACATGCATGAATAACACCTTTGTCATCGGTCAGACCGATGCCATGGACTTTTAGCATCTCGTGCCACACTTTTTGGAGAAGGTACGTGTCTCTTACGGCGTATCGTACTAAGTTCGGATGCAGTGGTCTTACTCTATAGTCCGAGAAGTGTCCGAGAACTTTTTCTTCATCAGAAATTTTGGTATGTATGTATTTGTCAACAAGATATGCGAATGAAACCTGGTTACTTCCAGAAACAGCTTGTTCCCAAACCTGTGTATCAATTAGTGGCCACAGAAAGATGCCAAAGTCCCGTTGAAGCCAGCGAAGATCATTGGAAGAGCCATGCATGACTTTGAGAATCTGAGAGGATTGCAAAGCCTCTTTTAATTTATCCCGAATTTCTTGAGGAATGGCAAGACAGTCGACCACATAATTGTTCGACCTCGTGCTAATCTGGATGAGGCACGTCATTCCAGTGAAACCGTCCCATTCATTGGCTTCAAGATCTACCCAGAGTACACTAGATTTGCCTATGTCCACCATCATAATCCAAAAAGCTGCGTTATTCCCCACCCACATGTAAGTTTCATTATCTTCAGCGCTCATGTCGGTGAAAAACTTAGTTTCTGGTGTCCATTTCATAATTTCATCTTCGTACGGATGTGACGAAATTTGCACAAGGCCTAAAAATAAAAAGGCCATTAAACACTACAATTATTTCCAATTGCAAATGAAGCTAAATAAAATATTTCTTGGTAATGGGAGTACATAAAATTGACTTACCACTTTCATTTCTTCTTTGCAAGTAACGCACTACTTCTCTTGGTAATTCCGTGGTTCTTTCATCCAACCGGCCGTAAATACTTTGAATCCCTAAGATGTCCTTTTTTGTATCTCTTTTTCAGCGTTAGTAATTTTCTCTGAGATTCGGTTAGCGCAAAAGGAGCGGATTCTGGAATCGGTCTGACCGACTCCAAATCTTTAATGCACTGCATTTTAAAAATAATTATCCTTGAGTTCACTAAGAAGTTAAACTTTGCACCTAATTGTCTAGTTTTGATTTAGTTAGCAGCTGCATAAGTATTTAGAAAATTTTTGTCTCTTCTCTCAAACAGCAACACAACACAACAAAATTACATAATATGCACAACACAACAACAACACAATCTGAATTTTTTCTAGCTCTTGTGCACACAACACAACAAGTTTTTGCTATGAGCATTTAATTTTACCGCACAACACAACAACAACACATTGAGTCAAAAAAAGGGGTTGTCACAAGTTGTCACAAGCTACAACAACTTGTCGTGCACATCACTGGTGTGGTTATAAATCCCGAAGAAAGCAGCTAATAAAAAGTTGGAAGAAACTTGCTAAAAATACTAATAATATTTTAAAAATGACCGTTAAAATAATTGTCCACTTAGGTGGAGAAACCCCCACTCCAGTATCCTCCATTTTTGTTGAATTCGACGTTAAGGGTTTTTTCATACAAAAACAATCAGAGAATTTGGGAACGGGATCAGTCAGAAAATAGCGTGTGTGTTAAAGGCACAATAAACTCGCAATGACATCACAAAACCTCCACTTAATATAGCATGAAGAACATGAACTACTTTATTATCTTTTGAGAAAGTGCATGGCATGCAAACAATCTTCTTTAGAGAAATCGTCCTAGCCTTGGAAAGTTTACATTACCTTTTCCAAAGGTTAGTGTCAGGTGGACATTGGATACATTTTTTATTTATTTTATTGATGACCAAATATCACTTGTTCATAGTTCAGGTATCTATCTGACTCTCATCAAGCCTCATGACGATGATAAATTTTTAAAAGTTTGGTTCTCACTAAAAGAAACAATTTCTTTATAAACAAACGATAAAATAAAATGTTGTGTTGTACAGATAATTCAAAATTATGATAAAAGTGTCAGATTCTTTGTCTCTTTGTTTGATCGCAATGAGTTTATGGCCAGCTGTAATTATAAACAATAGTCCGCTTTCTTGGACTTTGATAGACAAATAAGACCAGTTCATGACAAGCATGAAATGTAGCTCGCTGATTAAATGAAGCTCAAAAAATAAACGCGGAAGCGATAACGTAGTTAAAGACAATCTGAAACCTTTGCTTAGCAACATGAAACCGTTGCTAAGCAACCTGATACCGTTGCTAACCAACCTGAAACCGTTGCTAAGCAACCTGAAACCGTTGTAACCAACCTGAAACCGTTGCTAAGCAACCTGATACCGTTGCTAAGCAACCTGAAACCATTGCTGAGCAACCTGAAACCGTTGCTAAGCAACATGAAACCATTGCTAAGCAACATGAAACCAATGCTAAGCAACATGAAACCGTTGCTAAGCAACATGAAACCGTTGCTAAGCAACATGAAACCGTAGCTAAGCAACTTGATACCGTTGCTAAGCAACTTGATACGGTTGCTAAGCAACTTGATACCGTTGCTAAGCAACTTGCTACCGTTGCTAAGCAACTTGATACGGTTGCTAAGCAACTTGATACGGTTGCTAAGCAACTTGCTACCGTTGCTATCAGTCGTGATTGGCTGATGATAAGGTGGTGTGAGGGAAGCAAGGCAAGATGACAAGACAGTTTTCTTAATAAGATTAAGCCACGTGTAATGTGGCAATGCAAAATACCACATTAGCCATTGAACTAACGCAATGAATAGCTGACTCACTTAAAAGTTTAACCTTGAATCTACATTACATATTTGAGGTTGTTCGTTACATTTTTGATACAACGGAAAAAGCGCAAACTGACGGAGTGGTAAACTAAATAACTTCATGCAAGCTTAAAAATCTGCTTTTATGCAAACTTAAAAATCTGACTTCATGCAAACTTAAAAATCTGACTTCATGCAAACTTAAAAATCTGACTTCATGCAATTATTCATAACGCAATCAAAGTTATGGTGAAGGTTGTACAATACTGTGATTCAATCAGACAATTAGTCCTCAATCTTATTCGAGCAAAAACCAAAAACCGATAGCAAAATTACAATGCCAAGGGGCACGATGGAAGGCGCCTCGATTTCCACAACGCATTTTGTAAAATCCAATTTGCTTTAACTGACTGAGCAATTTTATAATTGGACAGTAACATTGTGGTAAATCTGACTTCATGCAAACTTAAAAATCTGACTTCATGCAATTATTCATAACGCAATCAAAATTATGGTGAAGGTTGTACAATACTGTGATTCAATCAGACAATTAGTCCTCAATCTTATACGAGCAAAAACCAAAAACCGATTGCAAAATTACAATGCCAAGGGGCACGATGGAAGGCGCTTCCATTTCCACAACGCATTTTGTAAAACCCAATTTTGCTTGAACTGACTGAGCAATTTTATAATTGGACAGTAACATTGTGGTCAGCATGTTTCTAATAACCCCGTTCTCTTTCCCCCCTTGGAGGGTTGCATTAAATGATGCAGAAAACCTCAAGTCTTTCTCAGCAAAAGCAACATTTAGACTTTCATTTGTCATGTGTTGGACATATAGCATAAGATATCCTAGGACGCTTACAAAGATTTGAATGATGAATGGGTTGGTGAAAATTCCAACTATTTGAGAAAGCCGCGAAGGGGTGCGGTTTACAGAGCCGTTGTTGTTGTTAAAATAAATTCCTATGTTTTTAAATCTTTTTCCCATAATTCCAATAATTGTGAAAGTAAAAAAAATGGATACTACAAAATAAAAAATGTTAATAATGGCAAATTGTCCTGTAATATGATCAGAAAAATCTTTAGAAATTTCCCTAAAGGCTGATTCATTCATCTGGGGCTGAATGATATTCCTAAAGTCAATATCTGTCTTGAAAAAGTCCTAATGTCTATGGCGGCATTGGAACGCCAGTTTGCTAGGCTCTTTTTTGCCTCTAAAACTGAAGATAACGATTGACAAATATGCGCACTTTGAAGTACATGGCAATCGGTTTGGATTTTGCTGCAACCTGAAATGCCAAGGAAGCTGCACATGTGGTAAGGAACGCTTATTAATTCCGTGCATGCCCTATCAACATCACGGGTAGCACTAACGCATTCCCTATACCCATTTCCTATTAGATGCATCACATATTCAATTTGCTGGATAATGGTGCCTCCGCCTTAAATGTTCCAATACTCT
>JAHZMZ010000918.1:0-11183 GCA_027743805.1 Lepidocyrtoides sp. E14
GCTATGGAGCATGGTAAATTTTGGAGTGAAAGTTGTAACGTCTTCATTTCCCGACGACTCTAGCTCCCACTGTAGAGAACGACAGAAACTTTGTTTAATATAGATGTAAAATTTAATAGATGGGGTGAGTGAAAGAATGAAAGTTCTTTGAGAGTCATTAATTGGTCTCCAATGCACTTATGTGTGGTTCCGTTTTATAGGAAATCTTAAAAATAATCTAGTCAACCAACTTGAGTTAATTTTCTTACTATTCGCTTTAAACTTTAGCTTAAAAAATTAGCAGTGATATTCCAATTTTTCTTATTCTTTTAGTGGACGCATTCAAAACAATATTTGAATCTGTTACGTAACCGTTAGTACAATTCAATTTAAAGTTAACAATATGCATTTTTACCCTGTAATATATTACATCAACTCAACACGTTGCAATTCGTTGCAGTGTGTCCCTATAACTTTCATTGTACGTATTTACATAACAAACAGCAACGATACAAGCTATTCGCTTCCTCTCAGTCTCAGCAACCACTTTCTTACACTACCTGTTGAAGATTTTGATCAGCCCCGCAGCATGTTATACTCTTACTACTAGCAGTGGTACGGACGTATATAGTAGTGTACAGTGTACAAAACTTGAGTTTGGGAAACTGTGTACATGGGAAGAACCAGCTAGATTCACCGTAATATTCCATTTCTTGCCTTTCAAGAATATTACAATTTTGTTTGCACGGAACCGTCATTTATAGAAAATGGGAATAAGTAGCTCCAGTATGCATGAAATGTAGAGTGCCTAATTTAGTAAGAGGACGTCAAAATGAAATTTCTGGGGAAAAGGAAAAGTCTGATGCTAGCATTCTCCATCCCATTTAAATGCAGAGCGCCCTATGGCCCTATAGTCTTACTGCAACAAGCTTTACGTTATGAATGTATTATGATAAATCATATTTACGTAAGTGTTTTTCACTTAAAATTGACTTACAAAACCCATCAAAAATTTAACAAAAAGTTTAACACTAATCTATAATAAATTGGTTTTGCCGTGGTAAGTATATACGATGGTACGACGGTTGCAGGCTACAACTTAAAAAACACTACACAGTCTTGGCTGAATATCACCGAACGCACAGTGCAGAAAAACGACCTTGATATCAATACAAAATACAAGTACGACATGGATCTCTATAAAGTGGTAAAAATCATAAAAACATTACACGTATCGTATGTATGATGCTTCGTTAAACTTTTCAGCTAGGACATTATCTAATTTTAGGTTAAGGTTAATGAGACCTTTAGCTGCTACTGTCTGCTAGAAGCGCCCTGAACCCTTAGGTTCTAGTGCTACTCTTTATAATTTTCCTGCTTCCTCCACCATTTCATCTGTCCTATTTATTTAACTTTTTTATTTATATCAACAGCAGTCCAAAATCCATTTTTTTCCTTGCAAAAACACTCCAAAGCTTATCTTATCTTGTAGATCAAATTGAAACGTAGTAATGTGGTTAGCCAAATCTTAAATTTTATTAGAAAACCACCACATCTTGTCTCTGGCAAAGACCCTAAGAATTTCTAGCGGAATAGGGCAAAAGGCGATGATAATGATTATACTGCTTGCTTACTGACAGCAGACAGTGCAAAATACGTTATAGATCTCTCATCTCTCTTGCCACGCTAAACTCCTCAAGGAAAAATAATGAAAATGAAAGAAACTCTAAACTGTACACAAACGTTTAAACAGCATATCATGAAAAAGGGTAGTACGGTAAGCTAAAGATATCTGAATCTAAACTTTCTTTGTAAATGTTCAAATAGGAGTGTTTCGGTGGATCCTTTTGCGGTAACAACAAACATCCAAACTAGAGATAGAGAAGCAGATATGGAGAAGAAAGGGGGAAAGCAAGAACTTGCCCTTTCCATTTCATCAAATATTAACTTGAAGCTTTTCGTTTCATGAGCTTCTCAATTTTGATGCTCACTTGAGATCTTTCCCTCTTTGAGCTTTTGCACATCATGTGCAATATACATTATACATATACTAAAAAGCACTAGCAAAAATAATAGATGATGATATACATAACCCCATTATTTGCTAACATGTACTGCTCTCAATATACTCTGCCTATATATATATATATACACACACACACTACTAGACAAACCTATTTTAGCCTAGTCTGGTCTGGTTCACGAATATAGTGTGGTGAAGAGAGAGGGAGAGAGAGAGAGAAGAAGCACAGGAAATACATTTCACAAGTAATATTGGTAGTTGTCGGATGCTACCAGTAGTGTAGAGTTGGTTTTTGCAAGGTTTTATATTCGAGTAGCTTCAAAAACCACATGAAATACGAGAATCCCCATCCACTAATCATCATCATGATAAAGATGACAGAGCTGGGTTGGTGGTTGTTGTGCAGGTCCTTATCACTGGAATATTTTAGTATACCCTTATCTGTGAAACCGTGTACTTTCTTGAAAGAAAGGCTTATTATTGTATGCACAAAAACTTTTTTTCCAGAGCTATCTCCTTTTACTTGAGTCACCTTCAAATGATAATTGCTATTCATGCATTTAGCTATTATATGCATGTAACCTAAGGATATGTACGTTACACATTAAACGTAGCTGCGTACATACAAAGTATACATTTATATCTTGAAAAATGTTTTGTATGCGAGACTTCTCCTGTGACACTGCGTATGCCTGAAGGAGTCCTTTGCAAAATGTATTGAACCATTAACCATGGTTTATTTTTGTGTCTAAACGAACCCATTGGAGATGCCAGAGAAGAAAAATACACAGGCCTGCTCCTCTACACTGATCTATTCAGATCTTTTACTCTCATTGTTAGGTTTTTTGTTTCTCATGAACAAACCTAGGAAGAAGGTTTAGCAACGTAAACGTAAATACTAATCGGATAAGCATTATTGGAGTCAAATAAATGGTCAGGTAGTTTCACTAGAAATAGTCCTTGTGGAGATCACGTTGTTACCAAGATGTCACGATCTCAAACATTCAATTCTACTTAAATGCTCTGGATTCCCATTGCATCAGCCACGTCATCATTTTTCTTTCCATCTTGCTAGATGTGTGTTTTAACCATCTTTTGCTCACCCCAGTGGAGTCTACACAAACACCAACTACGTGATTGAAATACACCTGAGGATTTTATATAGCTTGAATCACCCAGAACGCTTGGTGAAAGTAAAGGAGAAAGTCAAAAGCAAGCAGGCACACTTCATAGACTTTTTCTATGCTTTCCAGGTTTGCTTATAGGTTAAAGAGTGGACCTTTGTATGATGATTATATTATTCCTTTCGGGTTCTGACGTTAGTAAACGATCCTACACTGTGTTGTTACTTTTTTTTGGCAGCTGGAATACAGTCTAATTTACAAAAACAACAACATTCTATTTGGTTCTGTTTTTGATACGGTGAAAGCATTTTTTTGCAGAGAGAAAAGCTTGCTTATTGTCAGTTTCGACTAAAGTAATACAGTCAGACAGCAACAAAGTTCTGCTTTATAAATTTTGTACAATAATT
The DNA here is from genome assembly GCA_027743805.1 of Lepidocyrtoides sp. E14. Lineage (NCBI taxonomy): Eukaryota > Metazoa > Arthropoda > Collembola > Entomobryomorpha > Entomobryidae > Lepidocyrtoides > Lepidocyrtoides sp. E14. The sequence continues at coordinate 3,534 of JAHZMZ010000918.1, forward strand.
TGAGGTTGTAAAAAGGGCGACCAATGTAGAATTCACTTTTGAACTGTCTGTACAGCACATAAAAACTCTCTAAAAACTTTCAATATCCACGTACCTATATGAGCAAATATTTTTGACAGCAAAAATGAAAGAGTTTATAAAGTGAATGATGAAATTGTAGCGTATTTCTGCACAGTTATTTTTGCATAAAATCTGTAAAAGAATGATTGACGAGGGATTTGGGATAGCTACCATCCATTTATGTATGCTACCAATGCATAAAAGTGAAACATTGCAAAGTGAAAGAAAATGTAGAGGGAGAAGAAGGATTGAGAAACAAATTGGAAACTGGCGATCAACATGCATAGATGTAGAAAACAGCTATACACACATACGTGTAAACATGCAGAAAATATAAAGATTCTTAGATTTGTGATGATAGCATTCAGTGGAAATGGAAGATTGTTCTGGCGATCCGATGCCTCAAAGTACACTAGATGAAATCGAAGAGAACACAAGAAATACTACTCCAAATCAAATACCCCGTCCGAAAAGCAAATGGAGAAAAACGTCTTACCTCTTTTCAAAACGACTTCTTGAAGGTGCCAACTTTTCTGAGACGGCTACAGTCTCTTCAGCAGAAAAGTTTGGCAATGTGGGGAAGACGATGGAAACCGTAAACAGATGGAACAGTGACAAAACGTTCAAAGCACTGATGACGAAAATTGCTTTATCAAGTATGCACGCTGGTAGAATAGCAGAGGGAAAATGCAAAGACTCTTGTTAGCAGTAACAATATCGTTCCATTGAATTCAACACAGTTTGAGAGTATCATGTCGTTCTACACAAAAAAAAATGTATCATTTTGTATAAAAATCCAATATATTTAGCACTTTTGTCTTATTGCAAAAAAATTCATCACCTAAATAGTCCAGCTCTAGTAGTAGTACATGTCCGGTTTGTTGTCACGTTCGTTTATTCCAATTTCCAATAGGAATTGCGATTACACTTTTGTACGGAGAGTATACAAAACTGTCGCTACGGATGATGGAAGGAAGCTCTGTAGCATTTCTTATTTTTCAAGGATGACTGAAACCCATCTATTTCTACTTAACGTCCACTCGATTCAAGTAAGTAATGCAAGTGGCAAAAAAATGTACCTCATCTCTCTTTGCTTTTTTGGACACACATATACACACCTGGAATTTTCACCATTTTTATTTCAAAAATCAACAGAGCGCAAGGTCCCTATCCCCCAGAGCACTTTAAAAAAAACTTAGAGAAAGGATTGTAGCTGAATACGACGGAAAGGTATTATGAAGAAAGGTGTGCAGAAAAAGACAAAAAAAAGTCTTACAATGCATCACTTTTCCCTTCGTACGTTCCTTCCTGTCTTGAGTGTGTTTGAAAATGTCGAAGGCAATTGTTCTTTAGAAGAATTTAAGAAAAATCTTGATTTCCTCCCTTGTCTTGACACACAAGCATGAATACACAATTACTCGCCTTTCCTTCCAACTTTTTCCTCACTCGCGGAAAACACACACACATAAACATACAAGAAGACAACTCAATACTCTCATCTTCTCTTATGTTAGGCAGCAATTGTAACCACTTCACCATCACCCATCCTCGTTCCTGCCGTCCTTTCCGTTGCTGGCTGGCACTTAACTTTCACTGTCAAAGGAAACTAACTGAACAACATCAGCTACAACAACCACTGCGTACTTACAGCTTTATTACTGGTACAACAATGAAACATATAAGCGTGCTATAAATGCTTGCATAGGTATATTTTGTAGTTGTGGCATGGCATGTGTAAAAAATATACTTGCACACGCATCCCATTATTATCCAAATTCAAGTAGCTTGAATGTGTGTGGTGGTGGAGCAACTAGTTCGCTTGTCAATTCAACTTGTCTCTCAACTCTCCCTCTACCAGTTTACTCCCTCCATTTTCCTGTTAAACGCCAACAACGGGCTAAGCTTTTATTGAACTTACGTAGGATCTTCATTCACATTCGTGACGTTTCCAGCCAAAAACAAGCAAAATGGAAATATTTTGAACATTCAGACTTTACAGCCTTGTATACAAACAAGTAAGGACTGATGAAGTACATATATACGACTATTATCTATTATTGTTTCTTATATAGAATCATATGCAGACACAGTAAAAGTAGCTTCTTTGTTGATGATGTCTTTGTTACAAATCCACATTCACCAGTTCTCATCAAATTCCTGTCATTTTCATCAAGAACTTTCCACTTTCATTTTTGACTCCGCTTCTTCTTCTTCTTCTTCTTCTCTACTGCTTCGTGGGTTTTGTTCACTTTCTCCATTTGGGTTTTCAAAGGAGGCATTTCTTATTCCTTTCTTCTTACGTTGGAATACCATTCTGTCATACTTTTTTTCTGTGCTGTTTGTATTCTCCAATTCAACTTCTTTATCTCGTCTGGACTGGAAGAAAATGTTACGAAAAGAGACTGCTTGTAGGATATTGAAATGTTACGTATTGGAATGCACATGAATGCAGTGTGTTTACAATATAGACATTGGGATCAAATATTACTTAACCATATCTACACCTCTTCTGTTCCCTGTATCTTAAGTACGGGAAATCCATTAAACGCTACTCGAAATGTCGCCTTACTAGTAAGTTGTTGGACGTCCATTTTTGTCTTCTTTACAAAAGGATATTTTTTTTCTTGAGCATGGACAAAAGCTATTGTAACGGTGTTGCAGTAGTAGTCAGTTAAGAAGATATTATGAAGTGGAGCACATCAACTCAGTCAACAACTGCTGTTGTTGATAGCACACAGAACAGGGAGAAAGCACACACATAGAGAGAGAGAGAGAGAGAGAGAGTCAAGTCGACTTCTTAAACAGCATAATATTCCCGTCGCTCGTACAGTACCAGTAATTCCTTTTTCTGGTTTCACTTTTCTCCTTTTCATCATAAGTAGGTTCTAAATACGTTGACTTTTCTATTCCTTCCTACATATTTCACGTTTATATTATTTACTTGGTGGAGAATACTGAGTCGTTTACTGTCAGAAGAAGTCGCATTTCCTTTTATTTCTCTTCTCATTTCCTTCTTTTACTGCATTTGCCAATAAAGAAAAGCCAAGCCTTTGGTTGGCACATTAAAGTCTCTCTCTCTCTCAGCTACCGCTGCCTAGTAAAGGGAATGAGAAAGCGGAATAACGGTAAACCCTTATCTTCCTCACTCTCCCTCTTGAGTCTGCTCAAGAAGTTGTGTCTGTGTATTTCCACTAGCAAGATATTATAATGGATAGGTATATGCCTAAGTGGTTGAAGTTATGATGCTTTGAAATTATAGCAAGTATTATAAACTTGTATAGACAGACAGGGCACAATCATTAAGCATTCCAATCTCGTCCTCTAATACACATGACTTCCCAACACCGCATACACCCGGACATGGAGTAAACCGTTATATACATACATGTCATGGACTATGGTTTTAGGGTTTACTGTTGCAACAGCCAGTTTGAAGAATACTCTTCGCTTTACTGTTTCAAAGTGACTGCACAAAATGGTGTAACATGCATGTCATCTAGCTGAAAGAATGGCTTGAACGAAACTGCTTCCTGCTGACTACGCTTCTTTTTTTTTTTCTTTTATGTAGACTTGTACATAATGTTATGCGTAATATGCAATGAATACTATGATCCTGATCTAGATTGCCAAGCTTATTATATTCTCACGACGTGTTATGACATTGCTGACAGCCTTGGCGATTTTACTAACAAATATCTGACGTAAAAAATGTGTAGACTTGTGAAGAGAAAAATAATGAATGACATTGCTGACAGCCTTGGCGATTTTACTAACAAATATCTGACGTAAAAAATGTGTAGACTTGTGGAGAGAAAAATAATGTCTCAGAATACCCCAAGTGCAATGAATTATGCAAAGTTTGGATTTGAAGAGGGTTTGTAGAAGAGAGGTCAAACTGTCCTTGCTCAAGTACATGTAATCATTAATATTTATGCTTGACTTTAGCCCACCATCAAAAAGTTACTAAAATTGTCTTTGCAACTTGCAAGTATTATAATTTTGCCTGGAAAGTTGCATGAGTTACTTACAAGTGAAACTTTTCCTAATGCATACAGTGGGTTTTAAAGTTGTTGATGGTGGCAGGAGATGAAATTGCTCAAATATTTTTCTTCGCCAAGTAATTTCGTCACTTCAATTAAGTTATTTCCTGAGATAAGGAGGCAAAAAAAAATATTGCAAAAAAAATTTAATTGTTAGAATCTGGAAAAAGTTTGTAGTCAGTGTTTTTAGTATTTATAAAGTCAGCATAACCTTTACACTTGCAAAGGACAATTACATTTTACTTGATTTTACGCCTCATAATGCCTCTGCTTTCTGTTGCTAGCATATTATGCATCAGAGTGGAGACATGAGTGTATATAAAAAGACAGTTTTTACGTAGAATATTCACTCAATCTGTTTTCCAGACATAAATGTATAGGTAAGTACCTCTGAAAAAATCTTAAATTAAACAAGAGATATTTTATTGTTTTTCCCTATTCTCTTACAATGACTTTTTGAAACTAAAACATTTATTTGCATCTTGATTCGTAGCACATGGATTAAACCAAAAAACGTGAGCTTAGAACTGACTTACTCCGTGTAATCTGTGTGATTTTCATTAGAAAGAACTCTTTCTTCCAATACAGAAATCAGGATATGAATAAAAAGTTGACAACACGAGATTTTAGGCATGAGTGAGCACTCCCTTGTAAAAACATAAAAGGATAATATGGAATTTTAAGTAAGTTAAAGTAGGATAACAACGCTTTCCAGTGTCCGCCACTGACGTTATGAATCAAATGTTAAAGTCCAAAGTCGGAATAGTGCAAAGGAAGTCAATAGTGTATAATGTATAAGGATAATAAACATGCTCAAACTCTCGTCAAGAAATTTGCCATCACATCACGTAGTAAACCGATTGTCTTTTGGCATTTGCCCATTTTGGCTTATTAGTCAAATAATCAAATGGCAACCATAAATGCAAAGTATATTATGGGTATTTCATGCCAACTATTTGTCAGGGTTGCTTTTTGGCGAGATTGAGAGGAAACTAGTGCGTCAAATATAAAACTGAATTCGATCTTTACGAGCTGGTATGTGTCCAAAATTTAAATGTTTATAAGATCACGCGTATTTAATATCCATTAATTAAAATAATCGACCGTCTGCTGTGTAGGTAGTACCAACTAGGTACTTGTAAGTTTGCATAAAGTAAGAGCATTTTTGTGTCCATATCTTTAGGTTCCTTTCTGACAAAAAACGGCACATGGACAACAGAAGTAATGTTTTTAGGGAAGGTGTATTCTTTTTTGGGTGTAGTAGCAACAATTATAATCCGCTATTTTACTACTTTTGGATACCAACTCATCCAGCATAGGTAAATGTACAAAATGTTACTGTTTTGTTGTTTGTTCAACTCACGCAGACAGCGAGGAGTTGAATTTTTGATAAGGAAGGGAGACAAGTATGCATGGAGCATCCTATCATGAAAAATAAATCTCAGAGTTTCCCAGAAGCAACACACACAGCAGTCTGGTTTTAATTATGTACCTGAAACCCATGTGTGTCAACTAACGAGTAATATAATATGGATTGCCTAATTATATTGCACAAACTTCTTCCGACGATGATGAAGTACTGGTGAATTTGTAATATACGGAAAAACAGTGAAAGTTTACCTAGTCTGCATGCTTGGTCAAAACGATTCCAGGAAGAAAAGATTCAGCTCATGATGGGCTTGTGCTACTCAACCCTGTCTTGCTTGGTCTCCATACTTGAGAAGACAACTTTTAATTCTCAAATTGTAACAAAAAACCAGTCACTAACAGTTCTTTTTATATTTATTATGTTACTGTATACAGGCTACCGATAGCTATTTGCCCAACAAAATAATATTTCGACAAAAAAAGATTTAATAGAACTGGTTTTCAACCCAAATATGTCAAAATGGCTTGTGAAAGTCACAAATGGTCTACTTACAACGGAAAACGTTTAGGTTCGTGAGTACAGAAACTTTCTTCATTCACCAGGAGAGCACAAGTCAATGGAAGAACAACTCAATAAATTGTCCTCAAAGCATGTATTTATATAGAAGTAAAAGTTGTGGCACGGTATTATCTGAATGAGTCAGACAGTTACATATTATTGGTATTGATAGTTAGACTGTGAACTGTTTCGAACGCATGCATGTATGGCAAATGGAAAAAGGTATAAAAATATGTCTATAAAAGTGTTATTTCTTGAATTTTTACGTGCAAACCTAAATAAAGATGAATGTTAAAATTTTCACACTACGGGTGGAGTATTTTTACAGGCAGTTTAGTCACTTTTATACATACCTAATTGAAAACAGTCGTGTTGTCGCACTTAACGAAGAAAGCTACAATATAGAACTAATGGAGATGCTACTGTAGTTCGTACCGTTTTACACGTCAATTTTAATTAAAAGTTAATGTCAATCTGTAATGGAGAAAAACAATCATTCAATTCACTTGCTCATTATACGGTATCACGACCAAAGTAACTGTTAATAATTTACTTTCCCAACATGACTCATGATCCTGTGCCAAGTGAGGAATGAAGAAGGTCAATAGGTACACCTACCCTTTCTATGCTTATTAGTTATTAAGTTAACCACATGCACGTAATTTTTGAAAGCAGTTAATATTATATGCTATGCACACAACTTTGAATTGTCAGTAGAATTGTCACTGATACTAGCATATTTCTAAACAACATGGCTCTTACCGAACTTTTTCCGATGACTGAAATATCCATCATAAATATTAATTTACCTCAACTGCCATGTGTGGTCCATAAATATGTAACAGTCGAACGCACTATAGACTACTACTACTGTACTCAGAATACAGTATGTAAAGTTTAAATAAACAAGTCAACGTTTCTCATTTAAAGTATGTATGCCACTAAAGCAGCATTGTTTATGATAAACATACACACATAATACTTTTATATTTACACATTTATAGATTCATTCCAAGCAACAAGCCAAGAGCAGGGGAGAAGCTCACACACACATGATCTTTCGATCTTTTATGAAGCGGAGGAAGCCCGTCGAGAGAAAAAGAGAGGAGGAAAGAGAAGTGGCTCTTTTGTGAGCGTGTAACTTTAGATAGGTATTCATGCTTGTACAAATAAACGTTGCACGGGGAAAGCGAAAGACCAACTTTTCGGGAAGCGTCTGCTTCTGCTGCCTTTCACTATTCTCTCTTTCTTTCACAAGGCTTCTCTTCTCTTCCAGCTCTGAGACTACTCATAGGATGATGGAGCCTGTGATGATGCACACACATATTTTGGTGATGGGAAGCAACCCTTTTCAGTCTGCTTTCAAGTTTCACCAGTTCAACTTCAATTTCAACATTGCAGTTAAAAATATTGCAACAGAAAGAAAAAAAAAGCTACAAAAGAATTGAAATGTATAATTGTGTGTACCTAGTACACAAGTACACAGAAATAGTATTTTTCAACCTTATTTTAGAACTTTCAATGTCGCTAAATAAAAAAGAAAATGTGAAAGTGCCGTTTTTTGATGATTTCCAGAAAAAGAGAAAGCGCGTACAGTAAGCTAAAGCTTATAGTTTTTTTGCA
>JAHZMZ010000919.1:0-26985 GCA_027743805.1 Lepidocyrtoides sp. E14
TGAAGTGAGACAGGTTCTCAGTTTTGCTCAACTCGGGTTTTCTCCGTACTCCCTTACGATATTCATCTATGAATGCTACGCGTACGCTTTGAATGACAGTAATTTGGACGGTGGATTTTTATTTCAGAAGCCAACATGGCAATATCTATGATACGTATGTATGTATATTATGTACTTGTATGATTATTGTTCATCAAATGACCTTGACTCAAAGTTCAAGAAATAATATATAAGTCTATTAAACACAGTATCGTTGACATATTTTGAAGCAAACATCACGTATTTTTCATCAACGGAAACAATTATTATGAATAGCCTAAATTGGAAAAAGCAAGTGAAAAATTTTTAATTACATATTTACGATATGTACGTTATAAGCAATAAAATGTCCAAGTGTATACAATCTAGTCTGCTCTAATTAGTGTAAGATGGTCATATTCTGACATTTTCTGAAATTGACAGTAATAGCTACGCAATCACCAAAAGTGTATATTGTGCCTTATCAATTAATGGTCGTTGAGACAATGGTATTAGTTTGACTGTTGTTTGCCCTGCAGTATATTCATGCTGACAAGATGATGTTAATAAGTGTTGCAAAATTCCAATTAAAATGTGCAATGGACTTTTCTGTTTTGTAATGATCATGACGATGATGATGATGATAAAAAACATTAAAAATTCTGACTGACACTGGCCACCTCGCACGCATTACTTTGAAAGTACCTTTATTGTAATTCGCGTGTGATATTACTACAATTTTATACGTGTAGTGATTTGCCAAACAGGCACATATAGGCATTGCAATATTTGCAATAATGAATGCAATAAAAACAGAAATAGGAATCTGGAAGTGAGAACTAGTCACCACTAAAAAAAATCAAACTCTAGATTCGGCCCACGCCTTGGGTTGTTTGTCTTTCACACAGGAGCTATCCAGTAGTATTCTTGGTCAGAATAAACTATGCCAATAAGCCATGACTAATGTTTTCTCGCCTTATTTTCTTGTCAAATAGAAAAGGAAAGGGGTTCTCAGTGTAATGTTACTTAAAGTGCCACTTTGTAAGGCATTATAACACGACATTATAATTTACAATGTTATTATAAACTTTGCATTGTCATTGTCACTCTCTGTCACTGATTGTGTATCTTGTTCTTTACCTGTCGTTACTAAATAAAAAATATCATTTATTCACATCAGCAAAACAAACCAATCCTTACTCCTCCCGTTGCTGTTATGTTAAAATAAGCTTAAATTATGACGACCACAAATAGAGATTGTTTGCCATTTGCCCATATCGGTACTCTACCCAACAAATAACGCATTCCCTGTGAGAATAAGTGATGTATGTATAAAAAATCTGTTTATTTATATGCAAAAGTGTATCTCTCCCTTGATATTAAACTAGGTGTTCATTAGCACCCACAGGGAAGTACACTATAATTACCCATTTGTTACGGACTATCAGGTGACTCAAATCTGGATAAGAAATCAATAATATTGTTCATTTTATTGTGTGGTTGTAGTAGTGAAGTGTAATAATGTGTAGCACATAAAAAAATACAGGACAAATTAGACGTTATCTGATTTCTGTTGACAATTGCGTGTACTCCATTTTAGCCTTCTTTTTTGTAATTAGTTCTCGTCATGTTAATATGCATTGTTATGTTGATTATAAAAAACATGTCTTTTAAAGGTCACTGTCATATTTAAGTATGCAATGTAATGTATGAATGTCAAGAAATACAACAATTGAAAAGGTAGGGAATAGTTTTTAAGGAGTGCAATAGTAATGAAATTCGATATAAGGGAAATGAAAATGAAAGTTATTATCTATATGAATTCTGTACTGATGATGATTAATAGAGGAATAATATCTCGGCATGTATAATGTATCATGACGAAATCACATCTTTGAAAAAAGGTAAGATGACAGTTAAATCGATATGATTTATCTATGTAGAGTGACTTGCCTTTTCAAAATGATATGGTTCCAGACGACAATTTTTTTCATTCAAATGATTGATGATGATGATTACAGATATTGTAAGGAAAGGGCGAGGTTTTAGGTGCGTTACTTGGTCTGACTTAATTATTCTTATCATTTGCTTCACTATGAATATTTTGCACAAATGAAATAATCATTCCAATGTTAGGCAATAATGTGTAACCGCTAATATTACTTTTTTCAACGACTCTATAAAACAGTTATTTGAATTAGCTTAAGTCTTCTTAAGAAAACTTTTTTTTTGTACACCATTTTAAAGTTTAATTTTGATTAATCTGAAACGTTCCGGCAACTTTCAAAAAATATTAATATTTCAATTTTCTAATTTCCCTAATGTTATAAATGAATAATAAGGTTCCATTGTTTCAACTCATGAGATGGAGGGTCTCAAGTTTTAATGCAATTTTCTCAATTTCCTCTCCTTGGTTAAAAATTCATGCACTTGTCAGAAAGCCACCGGGATGGATCTGTTGAATAGCACGAGACAAAGTAAAGGGGGCGAGGAGTATATAGCGTATAGACAAAAGCGAAAAGACCCTACTACAAATTCTTTGAAAACATGCATCTATTCGGAACCAAAAGAATGTTGTCCATCTTTGTTCTTGTCTCTTGTGCTATGAAAAAGGAGGACTAATGCTACGGGTGGAAATGAACCCACAAAGGAAGAAAAAGTTAACTTATTACAGACAACTGTCGAAAGAGTTAGAACGACTGTTAAATCTTTAGTAAGCTACAATACGCACGTTTGCATGACTTTTTTTTTGTTTGGTCTTTAGCAGTATGCATAATGCACCAGCATTCTGTCTGTCCAACTCTTTTCCCAACTCTGCTGCTGACTGCAATATGCCTCTTCCACCACTACCACCACCATTGCCGACGCAAGAAAATAATCGTATAACAACTAGAGTACAAGGATCACACCTTGACACATCACATCAGCAAACTTTACGACTGACACGATCTACAACTCTTGTCGTACGTTAGAACTAAGAATGTGCATAATAAAAGTAAAGCAACACAGTCAAAAAAAAAAATACAACGTACAGCAAGAAAGATGTAGAAAAACAAGATAAAGCATGAAGAAGGGGGAAATGACTCGGGAGGAGGAAATGTGTAGTAAATATGTTAAAAACCACTGGAGAATTTTTCACAGCCCCTTTTGTTTAAGAAACACTTGACTTGTCTGTTCAAGTCACAAGGACACAACAAAATAAGATAGACATCATGCATTCATATATAAGTATATATTATGTAGGTGTGGGCAGATATAGAAACGGAAACAACTAAAGTGTATAGAGACAAAAGCTGTTGTAAAACGAAAGGGGGAAAATTCCGGTATACTTTCCGTCTTTTATATAAATGCTTGCTCACTTCTCCGGTGTAAATTTTTTTTGTAAAGGATGGTGATTCCTGCCGGAGAAATGGCGAAAGAAAACCCACGTTTTTCTAGTAATGGGACTCTTTAGGCTTTGAAAATTCTCTGTGGAGCTTTGCAATCGTATCGTGTACACCAGAAAAAAAATGTAATACCATGTTGGACTATACTACTACTGGCAACTCAACAAGCCAAAACAAAGCTTGTACTTTACTTCTTTTACTGTGTGCTACTACAACACACGTACTCAAGTTATTTGCCCATCTAGTAAAAACCTTCTTTTTTCTGGCTTCTTTCTGGTCTACCCGTCTTTTCGGTGAGCTCTTCCACTTTATTTTGAACGACGATAGAGAATTGAGATTGTTATTGAGAAACCGCTCTTCTTCAAGCGTTCTTTATGTTCAAAGGGGAAAAAACTACAAAAAAAAAACAAAAAAAAAAACAACACAGTTGTAAAAGAAATTGTGACAAATACCAGTACGAACAAACAAGTCAGCGATGCCAAGCCACGCAAAATATTTATGATGGCCATTTCATCAGTTTTTTTGCTGCTTCCCTTCAGCTTTTACACTTAAAAAAATGCTTTCTGTGACAGAAACTCTGTCACAATTTCCCTACATAAATAGAAGATGGTCCATATCATCATATGCATACATGTTTGTGTATAGGTGTGTACTAGTAAAATACTAAATAGTATAGGGTCTTTAGTTTCAAACCATCTTGCAAAGAGAATGATGACTTGGCTGTGTGTAACTTACGCCTCTTTCTAAAACAACCTACAACAGTACACAAGAATATAGGCTCATAGAAGAACAGAAATGGCAGGAAGATCCAGTGAAAGAGAAATGTCTTTCGCTTTAAACTCTTATTTTGGCGTTTCTTATATTCCCATTATTTCAATGGTTTGGATATGTGACAAAGAGGAATGCTAAATTTAATATGCTACAACGACAATTTGTTGGACATTTTATTTTTGTTTAAAAGAATACAAAAAAACGATCCACTTTATAAATATTACGCGCTGCATAAAACATTTTCCCTCAAGCATGTAACAATGACATAGGTAAGCGTATATGCATATGAAGTACTTCAAAGTATAATGCGGGACGGGAGCTCATATCCGAATACAACACGTAAATTTGTATGTTTGTCTGTCTCTCAGTTTTTGTGTACGACAAGCAATGTTGTTGTCTTTAGCCTGGCAGCGGCTTTTGCCTCATGTCTGTCAAGAAGTCAAAGGAGGAGAATTGTACTGAAAAAAAAAGTTTCACAGACGAGGCAAAGATGCAGAGTTTTCTGCGTACTCATCTAAAATGTATAACCATTTCTTGAATTTTATTTGGTATTGTTTAGCCAAGAATTTTTATACATTTTTCCCCTCTAAATTGTGTGTGATATATTTTAAAAGAAACAAAAATCAACTTGTCTTTTCGTAAGCATTTTCCGTGAATTATAAAAGATTGCTTTCAGCGAACATTTCAACATGAAACGGTGTAGACAAATATCTCGTCATCACAATCACATCCTTTCCATTTTGAAAAATTGCCTGAAACAGTACTGGAAACCTTTTTTGTTTCTCTTTACCTTCACTTGCTTCCTCTTTGTTTCCCTCATTCAAAAATGTAATGTAAATAAAAGTGAACTGAATAAAATATCATATAGTTCCTGAGATCACGATTTCTACATTAGCCAAACTCTCTTTGAGGCCGACGACAGCTCAACAACTACTACAGCTTTACTTGGTTGGGTAATAATAATACATGCTCCTGTACATATACCTAGTTTCAACGGTTCCTTCAAAGTTTATTTATTGGAATAAAGACACTCTGTACACCGTGCTCTCTATTCAAGTAAACTAAAGCCATGTATGTACATATGTATATGGTGAAAAACATTATTAACTTCCGTTATTAATACTTCAAATAGATACTCTTACAAATATTGTGTATAAGAAATGCACTGGGGCAAGACACATTATTACGAAATCATAACGACTCAGATGAAACATGATGAAGAAAACAAGGCAATAAGAAACCACGTTGTCAATTTAATACTGAGGAAAATATAAACTACTCTTCTACGTATTACGTATTTTCCTAACCAAGGAAGTACAAAGGCCATGAAGAAAAAAAATCAAGCCAAGCAAAGTGTATACATGTCGAGCCGACACAAAATGTAATCTGATCTGATACACAAATTCATATTTCATGTGCGTGCGCAAATTACATCTATTACGATTCTTTAATGGTATAGAGTATTCCTATTAGGTTAGCATACAAATTAGACTAAGAACACAAAAATATTATGTCAATGTCATAAAGTTACACTAAAATAATCATTGGAATAAAAATATGTAACAAGAAACGCTCACTGCTATCTCTGCTTACATTATTCATTCACGTTTATAATATAAAAACGTATGTACATATGGCCGTGGCTCTTTACATGTGGAAATGGAAGAAGATGACTTTGCTGATGATAACTATCATCATCAGGCTGATGATAATGGAATATTATATTCTTGTGAAAATGTCGGGAATGGAGGAAACGGAAACGGGAGGGAAAGGTACAGACATTTTACGCTGTCCTCATCCTCAACAAGCGTTGCCACTATACTAGGAACCAAAGTTTTGTGAATGGGAAACCTTACACTGGAGAAGAATAAAAGAGCAGTAAACTTGTGCTACTACTACACTTTATTTCGTTAACACTTTGACTACTCTGGAAACTGGAGACTTGTTCATCATCATCGTTGTCATCATTTATTTGAAGCAAACTAGCAAACCAGGCCAGAGCCAACATACTGCTGCACCATGGGTTATTGTGTATGATGATACATTTATAAAAGTTGAAAGCAGCTCTTGCGTGCGGCTATTGAATAATTAAAATGTTTCCCGGGAAGAGAAATCTACGTACCGGTACGGAAATTGATAGAGACCAACACTGCCCTGCTCATTACCTCAGTGGTGGTGGTAGCAGCAAAACTGGAAAGTGCTACCACTGCTAGTACAAAGTACTTTAAAATATCAAAGTTTTAGGGACAGTAAGAAACGCTAGTTTTTTCATATTAGGTATGCAATGTTTAATCTAGGTTTAACAAACAGTGCAGCATTTGCTGCAAAACATATTGTTTTCTCATAAAGTATTTACAATAGCAAAATAAAAACATTCAGAGTAAAAGCTGTGAATGCCACGAGAGTGGAGAAAACTGAAAATATTGTTAGAAACTTGAATCTGTGAAGGTCAATATTGTTCTAATGTTCCCGGAAAGAGCCAGTGCATGTGCAGAGGTGTGAGAAATTGAATGCGCATTTATATGTTTCTTTGCAAGTACGTTGTTTAAGGGTTATAAAATTTTACGTTGTTTGCAGCTAATGCTCTTTTTTGTTGACATTATTTTTTGTTTATTTTTTCAGTTGAAGTGATTGTGCTGATAAAGAAAAGAAAAACGACAAAGAGGAACCCAACTAGAATGGTAAGCTTATGCTTTGCTACAAAGACGCCGTTACCACTGAACTGATATAGGTAGGAGCAAGCTGTGTGGAGAAAGTGACATTGAAAGGCCTGCAGTTTTATCCAAGTGCATTCTTCTTTAGCCTTGAAACTCAAAATTGTTTTCAATTCAATAGTAAGTAGCTATCAGAATATGATACGCCACAGAGAGCTCCTCTATCCAAGCTAAGTAGTATTAAGACCACTATTGCAGAGTCTAGAGGAGGAAATGAAGAAGCCAAAGAAAATCAAGAGAAAAAAGAAAGTTTTTTTTATTAGGATATCCGTAGCACACTCACGCATCTTGAGCCATGCACAGCCTTCAGTCTACAGTTAGTATTACTGATAGTGCACATTATTTCTTGTTTTCTTTTTTTCAGGGGATTTTCTCCGGTTATTATTGTAAAATCCTCGCGTTCTTCATGTACACGTACGCGTTCCAGCTCCCAGTTGGTCCATTACTGTATCCCTATTTCATTTTACTCACAGTATGAACTTCTAGTCCAACGTATTTCCATTTCACCAACGAAAATAAAAATATGTACATTCACCCCAGTAATGTCCGCACTCTGCAGTAATCTAGTAAGTTCACAAGTGTTTGCATCGACGAATAAGTAAAAATAGATACTGGTAGCGCTCCTGAAAAATAAAACTACTTTGGTTGCAGTCAAGAGTAGTCCAAGCGTTGCCCTCTCCTTTCTGCAGTAGTTTGGTAGTGGGGCTTATATTATGTATCAGCAAATGCATACATGGAAAGAGCATAAAGAAAAACCAAAAAGAAAGCTGTAAATAAACTAAGTCCAAGAACTCTTCTTATATTACGTGTTTTAGCATGTACGTATGTATAGCTTGTACTAAAATATAGTATCCTCTGGATAGCCATCATAGGGAATATTGTTAGTTGAATGTGTGTTTCCAGTGATGCTCTTGTTCTTGTTTGGTGCCGGTTCTGGTGGTGCTATTTACTTGAACATACTCCTCAAGCTCCTCTTTGTCTGTGTATAGCTATTTTTACTAGTTTAGCATAGTGTGAGCTACACGAGGCTCTTGGGCATTTCACATGCTCTGACACCATTTATGGAATGAATGATGACCGCAAGAGCTCGTGATAAGAATATTTGAGAGCTATTTTGATCAGTTTTATTGCATTTTTCTCATTCCTTTAGTGACTTTAGATTAGACGACATGGCATCTGCATCTCTAAACATAAAATATGGACTGTTGTGGCTCTCTCCCAGTTCTCCTGCCGGACTTGTAATAAGTGACAAAAAGTGAACGTTACTGCAAGAAATATTTGCAGTAGTAGCTGTATACATATCAACTCAAGTGTTTCTCTGGTACTCCACAACTAAACTACATGATTTTGAATAATCCATGACATGATATTCGGATGGTATATTTATTGATGGATGCTACATGAAAAAAAAGGTACAAGATCGATGAACTTACTTGTAAATAAAATACTTATGCCAGTTGAAGTGTTGATTGGAAAAGTTTCTCTGGACAGAAATGCTCAGTAAAAAAGAACTGAACCAAATTACGACAGTTAATCAAAAGTTAGTATGACTTCCGTGTAGCAGCAGCTTAGCAAAAAAGTGCTTACATCATTTGCTTTCAAAGTGATAAAAATGATCAATGTCATGCCCCTTCTTTAAGAAGGCTTCTTAATTGTCTGGAAAGCGTCAGAACTTCAGAACAGTAGCAATAGGGCAGAAAACAAGGTACATTTACTACATTTGCTTGTCACATGTCATTTTGTTGGTCAATGGTATCCCAAAAAATTCAAACATATTGTTAAACAAGAGGGTGTGTAAATATGTACATATTCCAGGCTAATTGAATGGTCTCGTAAATCTCATAAACCGATCAAAATTACCTTCAAAATTACCGCATATATGTACGATTATAGAGGTCGCTAAATTGTCCTTTACGTGATATAAAATCCCTAATAAAACTATGATATATTGCATGACCAACAGGACACGAAAAAACGATACAACTCGCGACATGCACATACAATGATTCCATTTACTTCAGAATTATAATCCTTGTTACTATATATTACCTTTATAATGAAACCAGCAACAATATCATAAAATTGCTTCTTGTCAGTGCAAAAAAGGCAAGCTAGAGCTAGAGTGCAACTAGCAAAACGAGGAAGACCCACAACTCCACACAGCAACAACAACAAAATCACAAATAGCTAATACCAATAATAAAAGTAACAACCTTAAATGCGCAGTTGCTTCTTCTTCTTCTTCCACCACCACGAACCATCGTAATAAAAATTCCAAGATTATTTGTATTGGATTGGCCTTTCATGTTGTTCATCGTAAAATTTGTAGAACGTAATATTGCAGGCCAGTGTCATGATGATTTGCTTGTCTTCTTGTACAACTACTACTTGTACTCGGATAGTTAGTTCTATGACTATTGCCGCAATATACTAGCATCACCAAAAGTCAGTGTTCGCTTTTTTACAGAAGCCAAACCGAAAAAAATATAAACTGGAGCAGCAGCAAAAGCAAAAATTGTACTGTAATAATAAGGATCAGATCAGAGCAATACATAGTGCCAGTAGTAGTAATAGTAGTAGTTGCTGCTGCTGCTGCTGTGTAAACCAATAAAGTAAATTATCTATTGAGTAGCAGCAAAGTGCAATCAAGTGAAGCTCACATAATAATACAGCTTTACTGGTAATGGTCTTCCTCTTGTTCCTTTTCTTACCTTTTTTTTACTTATTTGTTCTCGGTCCTTTCATTTCCTATACATCTTATATAACCCTCTCTACGTCTTATTCACTCTTTCCTTCTATTAGCAAAGCAGTATTCCTCCTTTATAGAGCTTCATTTAGCTTTACAGCAATATTGTCTTATTGAGGGTCATATAAGTATACAGCAGGCTTTGCAATATAATATATACTGTCGACTTTATGATCGCTTCCCTTATATAGCGTTTTTCACTAAACGGCCATTACTTTAGTGGATGTTGTGTTGGAATTATTGAAATGTTTCAAATAGTTCCTCTTCAGAACAACTTACCTCCTCATTCGGTTTCTCATCTCACCTTTTCTAATTTACTTTCCTCTTCTTCTTTTTCATGGCCCACTTTGTGCACTAGAGAATGAGCACATTTTCGCCTTAACAGCCCATCCATACAAAAAAAAATTCTATGAAAGCAAGTAACTTGCTCTTCATTTATCAATAGGAAAGGACTCTCTACCTATAACATTTTGTAGCTTCCACAAAGGGATGAGTTTTGAAAGTATCTGCTAATATTCACCCATTAAATATATCTAGCCAATTTCCAAAGTCAACTGGGACAGAGAATATCAGTTGAGTAGGAAAAAAATGCGTTTGCTCATATATTACATGACAGTACGCTAACAAAGAAAGGCGAAATAAATTTTTACAGAAGGTTGACTTTATCACTAAGAATAAGTGTACACATACACACTCATTTAGCAAACGATGAGCTATGTCTTACAGTAACAATTTTATTGAGGATTCAACTAATTCATCGCTGCCAGCATCATTCTTCTACTTACCTACTACCCGTGTCATATCTTTCTCGCTAGATTGACTCAAAATAAAAGTTCTACTGCTGTCTAATATATAATCCTCCATTTCCAGCAAGTCATTTACTATTTATCACCCTAACCAAAAATATGATGCTATTTCGAAGAAACAAAAAAAAAGACTACAAAATAGACGATTGGGTTTTATGCTACAATGTTTCCTCTCGGTTTATTATAGTGAGCAGAGTCAATCTGTTTCCTATGAATTAGCAATGATGAACTCTGCTCCATATCCCACGAAAAAAAAAATGTTTATGAGAGTAAAGTTACTTTTTTTGCTTGCTTTTATTACAGAGGTACACAAAGTTTACTATAATGTATATTGTTGGAATATAACAAGCTGTTGTTGGTTTTGCCGAATAGACTTTGACTAAAAGAGTCAAGTTTTGTTGGGGCACAATAAGCTAAAGGTAAATGCAGGGATCCGCATTATCAGTCGTAATGTCATGAGCTACTACACATCGCTACATATACGATCCTCGTTCATATACACACGTTCCGTTTTTTACACGACAAGCAAGACAGCAAACAATTTTTTTTTCACTAGAGTTTCACGTACATATTCACAGAGCACACGTTTCTTCATCTCAGTTGCCTGTGAGGCTTTGCAAGGGAAGCATCCACTTTGCTGCTCCTCGTCGAATATTTTGTTTGCCTGCATGCACGACAAGACTATTTGATAGCTCACATGAAAGAAGTGTGACAGAGTGAACAGAAAAACTTACTTCCAAAATTACAAGATTGACTGATTGAAATAGAAGCAAAAGGGAGAAAAAACTTTGTTCCTTCAGTTTTCAGTGCTAAGAGTTGGAACAAGATCACTTGTTGTTGCAAAAATTGTTGTATTACTTTCAGTTTCTTCTTTTCTACTAATGAAGACCACACACTTGTTTAGTATGTCTGTTGACTGTGAATATTACTAAAGAAAATATATCACTGTAAAGAATATTATTGCACCATATATCCGTTATCCGTATAACTTTTGTTTCGACTTGTTAAAAAAATATTGTCCTAGTCAATAGGAACACACACTTAATAATATTATTATTACTAGTGTAAGTAATAATAGCCCAAGTGTCACTCCAAGCCATAACTAACAGACACGACTTTTGTTTTTGATCGTCATTTTGACAAGAAAAAAGTAGTGCATTACAGATCATATCAGATTATGACATTGGAAATTTTACACATCATGATCATCATCAGGACTTGTCATTTGTGAACGATATAAAAATTGTTATTTTTAAATAAAGAGTGTTAGTTGCCCTGCTGTTTACAACAGATTTTTTCCTGTGAAATAAAGTAGACACAGAAATTTTTCTCATCTTTATTACTATTTCCATCAAGCAAAAACCACAAGGAATCTCGCCTTTATTATACAAAGGACTAGTTCACAGCAGAACAGAGCATTCCACCACACTGGAATGTACACATTAATGTCTGCGACTCTCTCAGTTTGGTGTCCCCTTACGTTCTTGTGGACTCTTACCTAAAAATGCAACACACTTTTTATTTCCCCATGCTATTTTGTACATTGTAGTGGGCAGCAGCATCTCTTGCTTGAGAGGATATATGCATTATTGGACGATCAAATTCTTTTCTACCAACTTGAAATATATCTCATTTAATAAACAATCTCTAGTAAAAAAAAGACTACTAGCATCCTCTCGCCTTCAGTTGTCTCTCTCCAGGTGACTTTGAGTTTTGAATAAAAATATTTACTAGGGCTTTACACATTCAACAGTGAAGTAATCTATACACACACGGACCATTGAACCTTTACGTTGTGATGTAATGTATACATGTTTGACTTGATGTAGTATTGCATACAAAAAAATCATTTCGAAGAGGAAAAAAGAAAAAAAAATTATCCTTTTCTTATTGAACATTGAAGGTTGAAAACTGCTTCATGTGGTTTTTGTCCTGTGTTGAAATTGACATTTGAACATTATGTACGATTTCTCATGTGAAAGGAAAGAAAAGAAAAAGGACGGAGAAATAAATGTTGTTGTTGGTGTTCCAGTGCGTTTTTTTTCGTTCTCTTTCTCTCTCGTTTGAGACATAAAAGTAAATAGTAAATAAAAAAATATCATATATAAAAAAGGACCTATGAATATATACATACTACCGTTTGTTCCTTCATGAGACACACTATTTTCTTTGAATGTGAAATGTACAAAAGTGTATAAAAGTGGACCCTTGGAGATCAAACAGTAAAACGAGTAAAACTAATAATAACAATAACACTAACATGCCCTTTCTAAATAAAAAACGCAACCCAAATTCAAACCAAGTTTCTTTTTATTCAGCTTTTTTTTTGGCTACAGAAAGAAATAACAACAAGAAATCACTTTGTTGTGCCAGAAAGAAACACGAGAGAGGGAAGAGCGAACAGTGAAAAAAGATCAACCTCACGCAGAGAAAGAATGAAAAATAGTTTTGAATATTGAAGGAAAAGGTGGGAATTCGAGTAATAATCCTAATAGGCGCTGCCAGTTATTGCTACATATAATATTATCGTGCAACTACTAACTGCGTGTACTTAAAAATACACAGCGAATATGTGCATTATTACATCAAATAATCATCAAGGGAATTTTCAAAAAAAACATAATATATTGAAACCAAACCACTCTGTAAATTTGCTCACTGACAATAATACACAGAAAGAAATAATCCACCACCACCACCACTCGTTTCCTCCGCTGTTGGTAGTGTTTCTGTCTTTGTAGTAGTGCACAAAAAGTTTGCACATCCATCAATGATTCCATAAGCTCGTCATAATAATAAAATATAAACCCTCTCCTCATTGATACGATACGCCTCCGCTGCTTCTGATCAAACTCACGTGGTTTGAAGGTGTTAGTGGTAATCGTGCAATTTGATTGATTGAAGATTTATGATCACCAACAAACATCGAATAATATAAAAAAAAGACTTTTTATTCTCCTGAAGGAAAAGAAAGTGCTTTGTACTACCCTTTTTATCAACCGGCACAGCTTCACAAGGAATACTGCCTAAGACAAGTAGACGAAGAAGTAAAATTATATTCCACCGCTAGTCTCCAGGGACCAACAACGCAAAAAAAATATTCCCGTGCGAGTCATGATAAGCGGAAAAAACTAAAAGAAATTTATAGGATTTATTGAAACACCAACGAGGAATAATATCACAACCACAAAAAAAAACATGATGATGATTGTGGTGGCATGACACAACTAAAGAAAATCCGGAGGTAGTGTTCCTCCTTGAACTAGAACAGGAAAAAAAGGAGGAAAAGCAGCATGCTCATCATCAATAAAGAAGAAAGCATTAGTCCAAATAAGACGAAAAGGAAGAAGAGAGCAACAACAGGGAAAAATCTAATATGAAAAAACGTTCCATCTTTCCTCATCCTTTTCAACAAAAATCCATCAAAAAATAGAGGCAAAAGATCTACACGGATTACTTTACTTCAACTTTTGTCTGCATTGGTACTGCTACATACTTGTATAGCCAGAGTTGAGAACATACGAAAAGAAAGTATAATAAAAAAAAATATATACCGACGAGCCGCTTTGCGTTTTTGCGGTTGATATCAATAAGTATTCCTGCCACACACTCTACCAGACTCATGCGAAAAAGACGAACGTGAAGAAAAAAGATGAAATAACCTTCGATCGCGGAGAAAGACAGAGAAATCCATAATATATACTAATATCCATATCAAACAAGCCTTTTGCATGTCGTTTAGTAAGAGGCAGAGGAGTGTGGAAGTAGTGGAAGAAGAAGAAGAAAATACTAATAATAATATAGAGCAAGAAGAAAAGACAAAAAAGTTTGTTGGACAGAGTCACTTTTAGTAGAGAGATAGATAGACTCATGTTGAGGCTAAAAGAGAAAGAAAGTTAGTCCAGTTAGCTATCCTGAGAAGCACGTCTTCTTGTACCTCCACAAGTACTAGTTTTCTTTGAAAGAGAACGAGAGATAAGAAGAAGAAGAAGGAGAAGAAAATGTATCATCGAAATTGGTTAGAGGAAATGGATCAAATCGGTTGTTGCAACAACGGTAGCAGCAAAAGAAACAACAGTAGTTGTAGTAGAAGCGGGTCCTCACCATCCTCATCATCTACCATCTCCTCCATCACAATGAACCAAAGTTGTAGCGGTAGCACGAGGATAAGAAATAAAGGAGGAGGAAACTGCTGGAGCTGTTACAACAATTCCAATGTACTTGCTGTATTTTGGTTGATTTTATCAGTAGGCTCCTCTGTGGCAGTTATGGCTTATCAGAATGATTTATCTGCCATTTCGAGCAGCAGTAGTAGTAGTAGTAGCAGTATTAGTGGAACTGGTAGTAAAAGCAATAGCGCTGGCAGTGCAAATAGCCGTCACGGTTGTGTTTGGTCAAGGACAGACAGTAGTAGCACGGCGACTACAACTACTACTACTACCACGACTACAAGTAGTTGGAATACTATGAATGGAATGTATGCCGCCGTGGCTTCAGGAAATAATCCATTTCACCATCAACAAAAGTCCCAGCATAGTTTTCCAGCTCTATCTTCCTCATCATCTGCGTCTCCGTATTATTCTAGCTCGCTGCTTACTTCCGGCAGTTCCTCATCTAATTCTGGAGAAGGGACACTAGACTGTCATGTACGTACTTTGAATGTTGACTTTTTGGCCAACTACACGTTCAATCAGGAGCAGCTGGAGTCGACAACCCGACTCAATGTAAAATGTGATGAAAAATTATTTTTTGAAACTGTACTGGAAGCAAGTCGTTTCTTTCGGTTAAAAAATCTTCAACATGTTTCACTAAACATGTGCAAAATACGCAAAATGCCGGCACGTATTTGGACAAATTTGAGTTTTCTGAAAAGTCTCACAATTTGCAGTTTTAACGGGGAATGGTCTAGTGCCGTGGGAATGGATATTGAGGCGGGGGCCTTTGATGGACTGCCAAATCTTGAGAAACTTGATATCAGCCAAAATAACATTTGGATGTTTCCAGACGCCCACGTGTTTTGTCCACTAAGAAATCTGGTGAAATTAAATATAAGCGGAAACCGTCTTACAGATATTGATGAGTTTAGTGGGAATAATGTCGGCGGTGGAGGAGACAATGCTCCTTTTCCTTTGTCTGGAGGAAATAAAGAGGGTAATTATTTCTGTGCACTGAGTGTTCAAAATGTAGACTTGTCTTTTAATTCTCTACGACGTGTGGCAAAATCCGGCTTCTCGAGACTCCCACGTCTGGTCGAACTACGTCTCCAAAATAATTTACTAGAGGAGTTGGAGGACACTGCATTTTCCGGACTTGGTCAACTGAAGCTTCTCAATTTGTCCTCCAACAGACTGGTAGCTTTACCACCGTCCATCTTTAGCTCAACAGCAACAGGAAATTTGAGAGAGCTTTACTTACAGAACAATTCCATTTCTGCACTTTCTCCAAACATTTTCACCAGTCTGGAGCAACTTTTATTGCTGGATATCTCAAAAAATTCATTGACAAGCATGTGGGTACAAGGAAAATTATTTCATGGTCTGGTGCGTCTCATCATTCTCAAATTAGGATATAACCAGCTAAACTACATTGATGCCACCATTTTCACCGACTTGATTAGTCTACAAGCCCTTCATCTGGACAACAACCAAATAGAAAGCATAGATAGCCAGGCATTCCAGCACTTGACCAATCTCCACATTCTCGACTTGTCTAATAATCGTCTTAGGCATATTGATGGAAGATTATTATCCAATTTATTTGTTTTGAGGCAACTTTACTTTGATCATAATCAACTGACGCAAATGGATTCTGAATCATTAAAAAATTGTAGCACCATAGAAGACCTGGGTCTCTCAAATAATTTCCTCGATGAGGTACCTGTTTCTCTCCAGGGATTGAGCAAATTGACAACACTAGATATTGGTGAGAATCGTATAGACACCATTACAAATGAATCATTCTCTGGATTAGGTCAACTGTATGGCCTCCGTATTGTGGATAATCGCATTAGAGAACTCCCCCGTGGTTTTTGCCAACACATGAAAAATCTACGGGTTTTCAACATTGCACAGAACCGTATTAGCAAGATCTCCACCATAGCATTCCAATCCTGTCCGGACCTCCGTGCTCTCAGATTGGATACTAATGCATTGGAAGAGATTCCATCAGCATTGGCCGATCAACTTCCATCCCTACTTTGGTTGAATGTGTCCCAAAACAGTATCAAAAGAATGCCGGTTCTCCCACCCCTTTTGGAATGGCTAGACATAAGTCACAATCAATTAGAGTCCCTGGTTATGATGACGGAAAATGTTCCAGTAAGAAGAAATAAGAGCTCACATTCAGCTACATACAGTCTTCGTGTTCTTGACGCTTCCTTCAATCAACTTGCACTTTTAACTGCTCTCGCAATCCCTCCAACACTGGAAACCTTGAGGTTAAACCATAATCGGCTGAAGCAACTTGCCCCAGACACTTTTAGCAGTTCCACACGACTGCGAAGAGTAGAGTTGATCGGTAATGAGATTGAAAACCTCTCACTAGCCTCAATAAGATTTCCACAAATTCCCAAGGGACAAAGTTTACCAGAGATGTATTTGGGGGACAATCCGTTCCTTTGTGCTTGCTCCATGGAATGGCTGACTAGGGTAAGCCAATTGGCAGTTTTGAGACAGCATCCAAGAATTGTAGACTTGGATGCAATTGTTTGCCGACCTACCTTCCCCAGATTACCAGCCAACAACGGAAATGAAAGTAGTAGCATTGGCCGAGCATCATTATCCAGCAGAGTGATTCCGCTAGTTGAGGCACGACCACAGAATCTCCGTGTTCTCTATCTCAACGGAAGTCAAATAGAAAGAATCAGCAACAAAAGTTTCAACGGGCTCAAGTCTCTAGAGATTCTCCGACTGGACAACAACTTGCTTGAAGAGATCCACGGCTATGAGTTTGCAGATTTGAAGGAAAGTTTGCGTGAGCTGTATTTGCAAAATAACCTCCTTCGCTCCATAAGCGATAACTCATTCAGCGAATTGAAATTTCTTACAGTTTTAAGATTGGATGGTAATTTACTGAGAACAAATTTCGCCGTATGGGAACTCACTCATAACTTCAACTTGAACAGCGTAATGCTAGCCAATAATCCTTGGTCATGTAATTGTGAGTTTCTCATTAGATTCCGTCGGTGGGTAGACAACTTAAAGAATACAATTGTAGTAGATTACAAGCTTTTAGAATGTCAGCAACAGGATACTAAAAGCAATAATTCTTCTGCCATCATGACTGCTAGTACAACAACAGCAACTGCTGCTGCTGCTGCTAGTAGGGCAAGTAGCATAACAGCAACAACTACTACGACTATAACACATCCCATCAGCGCAATGTGTGCTCAACTCGGTCAGGATAATCCAGCTCTATTACCGTCGGCTGCCTCTGCGTCCAGTAATCACGTAGATTTGATGAATAATCATATTTCAAGTATGGGCGGAGCCAGTCGTGGCAACCTTGGGTCATTGCAATTGTCCGGCCCTTATCATCACGCTCATCTAGAAAACAAAGCAGGAGGAAAAGGTTTCCCACAGAATGAGAATATTATTGCAACCACTGCCGCAGCAGGAGGAGGCGGACTAAGACGATCTAAAACAGGCCACAGTGGTAGCGGTCATGATGATGATGATGGTGGTGGCGGTAGTGCAAATTCCACTTTTTTCACTCTGCTTGCCACTTTTATTGCTATAATCCTGGTGGCAACAATTGCTTTCCTGGTAGGATTCCGAAAAGGGTGTTTCACAAAGTTCAGGATTAATGGCACCAAAATGCCAAAATGCCTGTCAGCCTCAAATTCTTCCACTAATGAGGATGGTAGCAACGCTGGTGACATGGATTACTCTTATTACTCAGACCATGAAAAACTTTTTGATGCGTACGTTATATACAGCAAATTAGATGAAGAGTTTGTAACGGAAAAGTTTTGTAATGGTGAACAACCCGAATTCCGGCGACTTCGTTTATGTCTTCATTATCGAGACTTATTTATTGTTCCTGATAACCCCTGGACACCTGAAATGATTCTTAGAGCGTGTGATGCTAGCAAAAGAATTATTCTTGTCATTTCCAGTAATTTCTTGAATGTCGAGTGGAACAATAATCATTTCAGATCTTCTGTTTACTCTGCAATTCAACAGCACTGTAGAAAAGTCATTGTTATCAAGTTGCCCCCTGTGAGTGATCAAAGTGTTTCCGGCATTTGCTCCGCAGTTGCGACAGCAGTAGTGGAACAAGAGCAGCGAAACAACGGTGGCAGTACTACTGCCAACGACTTTACTCCAACAAAACTTGAGTGGGGAGATAAAAACTTTTGGCCAAAGTTTAGATTACTGCTCCCTCAAACCCCATCATCAATCGGGAATAATAATAGAAACGATCTTAGACCCAGCAGTATTCCTACATCCCAAATTATCCCAACAAATTCCCAACTTCCGTACACAACCAATTTAAATCCTAATGGTATGAGCTTTGTCAACGCTGCCAACAATGGTCAAATTCTACCATATCAGATACCCATGATTGCTAGTCATCACCACTATCACCAACTCAGTGACCCAGTATCATCAACTACTACTGCTCCAATCCATTCACAGCAACAACAGCCACATTTCATTACAATGATGAACTGGACAGGGCAACAACAACAGCAACAGCAGCACCATCCAGGGCTCCCATCCCTGCCATTAAGCCATTCATCTTCAGTCCATCCTGTTCCTTCCCAACTTACCCCCCAGCACTTTGGTTACAGCAATATTGATGGATTCCAGAATAATATGACCAGTCAACAAGGTATTATTTTTTCTCAGCAACAACAACAACAGCAACCTTTACATTTTTCATCCTCAAATAACAACCGTCAGTCACATAGACAGCACCAGCCAAACCATTCTCACCCGCACCACAACAACCACCATCCAAACAGTCAAAACAATCTACCAGTTCATCATCACATTCACTCTCTATCACAATTATCCAACATGTCAAGTATTAAGAGCCCCGTGGAAGGAAACTACTCAAGCAGTGCAGTCAGCTCGGGTAACGAGGAATTTGATCATGTTTACTCGACTCTAGAGTCCCCACTGGAGTCGCCTTGCTCAGACTTGGGTCCAGGCCATGTTTCAGGTCAGTTTGAAGGGACAATGATAAGTGGTGCTCAAGTGAATCGGCATCAGATTCAACACAGTACTTCCTCTGGAATCTCTTCCGGCTCAGATGCAACGTCAGGTGGAGGTGGCGGTGGATTAGTTATCGGTGGACCACCAATGTACTTTGTTTAAAAAAAATTATTTTAAATGCATTTTCCACATGTTTTGAGGGGTGAAATACATTTTTTTACACACAACATTCTATTTTGAGTTGAATCCGTAGTTGCTTAAAGAAAAGCAAAAAAGACTGAGTAGCTTTTATGTGTAATTATTACCAGTTTAATATAATTTTTAACATAAATATTTCCAGAAATGCCATCAGCGCACCTTGTAAATATTTAATTGTACACAATAATAAGCCATATTACCTAAAATATTACATATATACTTTAACCATGTTCCAGTGAATTATATTGATGAGACTTGACTTACGAAACCACATTCTTTAAAGCTAAAAAAATACCTACACAGCCAGAACCCTAAATGCACGTCATACGTTCAACTGCGAAAGTAGTATTTTAAAAGCGTGCATACCGCTACCTGCTACTATGCATAATTGTAAAAAAACCTTTCTTATTACTACTATTCCTTTTAATATAATAATGACAATATAATTGTAAGACATTCTTTGTTTTTATTAACTTGTATTTCGTACTAGTCAACCGGAAAATGTTACTTAAATTATTCCCGCATTGTATGAATATTATACTGAATAAAAATTGAATTACAACAACATTTTTTCAAATATTCAAAAATACACATTTCTTGAAACTTGCGAAAAAAGTATTCCACCACATTTTACTGAAATTCTACAAAACAGTTGATACTTTTCTCAAAGTGATGCACGATACACGTCATTCTCAAAAACAAAACAAACAAAGAATTTCTCAGATAACAAAAAAAAAACTTTTTATTCACCGAGGCTTGCATGCAAAATTCAATTTAGAGCTAATTCATTTATTGAATTCACCAGTAAAACATTCAGCACCATGTGGTTGCTTTCTTCTGGTTTTACTTACAATATGTAATTTATGTAATTGCAGCAGTTGAGTTAGATAGTGAAACATTTAAATAACAAGAAAATTCCTTTTACAGATAGGAACCACAATGGCTGCACTACTACCGTGCCATTGTAAATGCAATTCATACTGTTTTTTTGCGTTTCTTTCTTTCAATCCCAACTTGGCTGCTTATACGAAAATGGTTAGGTAATATGAAGTCAAGAAAATGATTGCAATTTAATGATATATTAGACAATATAAAACGCAAAAAAAAACTACAATTCGGTTTTTATGATTGTAAGCACTGCGCTTATTGTAAGTAAAGTAAAACAACAAAGATATACATAAAAATATATAAAGTATTTATCCTTTTGTAAAACACACCTCCGACCATTTACCATCAGCAGCATTAACTAGAAGATACAACAAGGTAAACAAACAAGCATAATTACAGCATGTATACTCATCATGAAAATGTTTCCCATGTTTTTTACTGAGCTCTTTGCAATGAACTTTGGTAATCATTTTGAAACAATGGGAGCACAAGAAAAAGGTTATCATAATAATACTATATCAAGTCCCTAGCTCTGTACTTTTTTCGCCAGCCTTATTTACAAACTTTAGTGTATATAATTTAGCAGGAGATGTAGATTCAATGCATATTGTGCCATGTCAGCCATCATAAACCGTCATAATCACATCACATCGTCGTTACTGTTCATTCTCCTGCATTTTACTGAGGTATAATAATAATAATAATAAGCTGTCTCACCGTAAAACCAACGCTTTCAGCGCCATTGTTCTTGTCGTATTATGCAGATATATGTATGACGTTCACAAAAAGTAACTATACAACTTAAAAGTACATGATATTATTAAAGAAAGATACGAGCAAATGCCGACTGTAATTCTCAACAATCATCATTCAACATGATCATAACGAGTTTATAAACGCTAAGGTCATCATTATATAACCGTAATAAATTCTTTTTCTTTCTATGCCTTCCCCCTTGCTTCCTCTGCTTTCTTTTTCAATTTTTTTCTTAAAGTGCAACTCAGAAAGACGAGAACAATGCAAGCTGCAACAATGTTAACAAGATCAACTTTCTTCATCATTATAGTCTATATAATATAAATTATATTTAATAGTAAACCAAAAACAATCACATATTAAGCCATTTAAACAATAGAATATTTGATGCATTAGTTCCAATAAAAAACCTATTTTCATTTGGCTTGCGTCTTGGTCAACACGACAATATTTATGTGGATTCAAAATTGTGTTGTGATATTCATGGACTCGTTTTCAAGAGCAGTGTGAACTTGAAATATATACTCTAAAATGAAATCCGTTGCTGTTACAAATTTTTATACACCATATAAAAATGCTAATGACATGCCATGTATCTGATCATGTATCATTCCTTCATTCATATACATACAACATCTTTTCCCCTAGTTCACGTTATTTATACCGGCTGGTGTGTTTTTATGATCGTCATCATCACGAGTACGATGAGTATCCCTAAAAACATGGGGCATTAGAAAGAGAATTTGAGAAAACTTGTAACAGCGAACAAGAGCGAGAACAAGGTAAGACCGTATCATCATGGATCGGAGTGAATAAGTTTCTCTTACAAAAATAAGAGGAATAATACGTTAAAGTATCGGGTGAGCCAAGAAGATGCACAAAGGACGTTAACCAAAATATTCTATTTTTAATAGAGCAGAAAGAAACAAATGGAGACGTGTTTATTTCTTAGAACGAGACTCCCTCATTCATTTAAAAACTATGTTCAAATCTAAAAGCACCAATTTTAACTTGCACCCATTTGTATCTATGAATCCATATTGGTGGATTATATGCGTAAGTATATGTACCTATACACTTTATAGAGGCATGTTGGTTTTCCTTGAATTGACTGCTGCGTTCCCCATACTAATGCTGTCCATGGACTTCATGATGATGATGATGATGCAATCTTTTTCACATCTTCGTATCAAAGTTTACTTTTAATACAATCATCATCACAGTCGCCCTTTCTGATGATGAAGGCGGTTCAATTACGATTACTCTGCTGGCTTTGACGAGGTTTATTAAAAATTGAAACGAATTTACATATATTTAGCTTAAAAGAATTCCAGTCGATGATGTGCTAGGCAGAGCTAGGTAGAGGAGAATAAGTTGTTCTTGGGGTACGTGCACAAACGGTCTACTTTGATACTACACACTTTCTGCCCTTAGCCGGTCGGTCTTCATGTACTCAACAATTCAACCCTCGTCAACGATTTTTTTTAAAAAGAGAATGCATGAGTTAAAGGAGTAGAGAGCCATCATCAACGATTCTGCATTTTTATACTGATGTTGAGTGGAAAAACAAATATACACGTAAATTTGTGATGGCAGCAGCAGCAGCAAAAGATTGTATACTACTTTTTCTTCTTCCATTTCCCGAGACAAGAGCGTGTAAAAACTTTTGAGTGGAGTGGAGGGTAAAATGCAAGAAAAAAAACAACTATCCATCCGTTGTCGTTCCTTTTACGTTTTCTCTGACCATCTCATCGTCCATCCATCTATCCATCTCATTTAGATCTCGTTTTCCATGAGTGATTATCATTATGATGAAATTTTCAATAACATGTTATTTTCTTCATCTTTTTATTGCATACTTAGCAAACGTAGAGAAAGAAGATGAGAACGGAGAAACAAACACTGTCAAATATTTATGCAAAATATAGATATGCCTAATTTATAAATTGCTACGTGCTTCATCATATTGAATTAATTATAATGGAGAGTCTTCACGGTTGCCTATTAAATCATAAAATCACCATGAATTAAGATTATACTTGTACATTCCAATTGAATATGGAATGGTCATTGAAAACGATATTTTTCTAGAGTCAAAAATGCACTAGAGTGTACTGCTGCTTCAGAAACTGATTATTGATCATCAATATGCCATTACCAGTGAAAAAATAAACCAGATAAATTTATTTAAACAATTATTATACAGCAACTGAACTAATAAATCTTTTGATTGCTTAGAAAAAAGCACGTTTATTTATGCTTTTTGCCACAACTTTATTATTTTATGTATATTCAAGTTGCCTGTTGTTTTTGTAGCGTCATAAGAAATACAAAATTACTACATATAAGCAGCGCCTGAACATTTTTGTGCATTACAATTTACACAATTATGCTTTATGATTGAAATGTCTTGTTCATTTTTCTACTTGAAGCCTTGTTAGATGTAAGCAAGGTCAGAGGTTACACGTTGAACCTATTCGTATTTCTCAGACCATTCTTCCTGCAGTACCTCTGAGCTCACGCATTTTCGTCAGCTTGTTTACTGATTGTTGATCTCATGCTCGTTTTCAGTAACTTATATACACAATGTGGTATATCAAGCTCACGATAATTTAACCACACACCACCACCTTGTAATACATCATTTTTTTGTATATCCTGCTATTGAAAATTGGTTGTGTGTGAATGAGTTAACTACTTGTTGCAGCAAAATTCCACATGCTCATTGTCGTGATGATCGTGTACCTGTATGGTAAACCGTATCATCAACTTTCGGTCGGGTAGACTATTAGTGAGATTGCAACTGTTCGTTTTTTAAGCTAAAAGCCCCACTTTATCTGACCGTGTGCATTATGTTCATCTCCTATCGTCAATCACCATTCCCCATTTTTTTTCAAACTAAATACACCTTAAGCAGACAATTCGACAGTATCATAAGCACTGGATATCTTAACAAGCAAACATTTCTCTTGTTTGTAAATAAACAATGGATTTTCTTTTCTTTTTTTTCTTGCTGCATGTTTCAAGCATTATATGATCTAATCATCTAGTTTAGAAAAGGTGGAGAAATATTTGGAGAAGTAAGAAGCACTTGCTCGCACCAAGCACCTCATAAAAACTTAAAGTACAAACAAACCATCATCATCATAGTCATCATCGACAAGATAAATTCCTAATTTTTCTTGAGGTTGGTAATAATCAGTCAGTGAACAAAAAAAAGCTATCTAGTTTTCAACCGCAAAGTAAGAACTCTCGTTTCAAAAGATAATATTGGGGAGATATTACATTTCGTATTGAATAAGCTTCTATATTTTTGCCTTTTTCCTTTGCACGTTTCAAAACTGCACACTACTCATCTCATTGTACGTACAGCTCAACAAAAAATCATTCCTTTTCGTACAGTCAATGTTTAAAGAACCTTTTTAACAAAAATGAGCAAACCGCAGACTTTAACAAGATACCAGACCTGGGAGATGGAAAAATAACAAAAAAAAATACACGCAGAGCTCATTTTTTATTCGTTCATGTAAGTACTCACAACATGGTTGCTCCGTTGTTGTTGACTGAGCTGATATGAAAATGAAACTTAAAAAATTGTCTGTGTTTTTGGTGGCTTTGCTTTGATGAGTTCGATTATGTGATAATGACGAGAACGTCTTCGTAAATATAATATGATCATCAACATCGTAGTCTTTTTGTGGCTTTGCAATTGCATATTGCGTGGCAAATTGGATGGAGTAAGAGAGACCTTGTTAGCAAAATTACATAATTTCAACAAAATACAACAATAATACAGTGCAACACAAGTAAAAGTAAACAAGGGGAAAAATACAGACAACAACGTGTGTAAAAAATTTGATGAGCAAAAAAATGTATTTACCTGTATGAGATATATGCATAATAAACCTTCTTTAACTGCACATGCTACAAAACAATATGTCATTATACTCTACACTTTGCACTTTCATGCTTTTTAATATTTTGTACGTACATGTTGGAAAATTCCTATGGACAATTATTGTTTGCTGTAGGTGTTATTTGCTGTTTTTGATTGAATTCCCACAGGAAGTACCTCCAGCAGAGGTTTTTATAATAACGTGATTTAGTATCATTTTATTCAATAAAACTTAACATGACATTCATAATACATTGAACTATAACGTAAATAGTGATAGCGGCAAAATTTGTGCACGTTGAAATACAAGAAAATTCCAAATTATACCAACAGCCCGAGGCTAAAAACATGAAAATAAACTTCTCTTGATGCAAATGCCGAATCCTTTTGTCACAATTTGTAGTATCACACGATCTTTAAAATTTTAATAACTTTCCTGCAATAATTGATTCAGAAAAAAGTGCATGAAGGAAAATGACACTCTGTTTTTAACGATAAAAATTTTGTGGGACGATGAACAAATGATGTACTTGTACTACACATAACTAAAATTGCACATTATTTAATATTTTGAAACAATGATATTTTTCACGTTTGACAAAGCACCGCTTACAAAAAAGAAAAAAGTCTGTTCTTTGAAAAGTTGTGAGAGCTTTTCAGCATCCTCACTCTTCAGTCAGCTTCTCAGTCGTCTGTTGCCTTCATTTCAAGAAAAAGATTCAGCAAAAAGTATTGTAAAATGTGATAAAGATGACATATTTTCTCATTAAATTACTCAAGCTTGCTGCATAGGCGGATGCATTACCTGCAACAATTAAACATAAAATAAATAACCGACAATGTCGGTAATTAATAAAAGCTTCACATAGTTTATTTTAATTGATGGTAATTGCATGTCGCTATAATTAATGCATATATTCCATGATTTCCATTTAGAATGCAAATCATAGCAGCATAAGCAGAAAAACGCATTAGCAGTAAAATACCTTTTTAATGTTGTTATTGCGCTGTTTGTTGAAGTCATATGCAAAAATTGCAAATGCAAGGTACTGTGTACAGAATTATTGCAGAATTCAGACACACACGGTTTGTTTTGCAGAGATTTGCTGTTTGTACAAAATCATGTATTTACATACTTGATCGTAAAAACGAAACTTGACTCAATTGTCAGTGTAAGTATTATGTTATATTAGCATAGGTATATGTATATAATCTTAGGGGATGATATGATAGTCAATAGGATGTCCACCTTTATCTGGATGCGTAAATGTTAATTGATTGATACCACTTGTGACATCTACCCCTAGTTTAATTGAGCTTGTAATTATTAAATTGACGTGCTAAATAAATATTATTGAACAGAATTCAGCACAGTCAATCTATAAAAGAAGTTGCGGTGAGGATGGCTTTGAATATTTAATAGATAATATGGACATGGAGCTTGCTCCTTCGAGATCTTCTCGTCTCGTTCGAGTTGAGTGGAGAAATGAGTGTTTGTTCTGAGGACGTTGGCACAGTGGTTTCAAGCGGGTAGTAATTAATTCTTTGGTGTAGATTACCTAGTAGTTCTCTGTTCTTCTTTATTAGAGACATATTGTTTAAGACACTTAGCTCAGTAAAAACTACTTTGGTTTGTAACGCCAAAG